>VWZZ01006213.1:377418-398928 GCA_013399095.1 Psophia crepitans | reverse complement strand
GGGCATTGGAACGGGTTGCCCAGGGAGGTGGTGGAGTCCCTGCGGGTGTTTAAAGAAAGGTTGGATGTGGTACTTAGGGACATGGTTTAGTGGGTAATAGGTGGTGGGGGGATGGTTGCACTAGATGATCCTGGAGGTCTCTTCCAACCTTAATGATTCTATGATTCCTATCTCCTACCTTGCTTATTTGGGATTCATGGGTCCGGCATCTCTGCAGTCTCCCACTTTCCTGGAAACCGCATTTTGTCAGGTGTGCCTGGCCTGTCTCTTCTCAGGCACTAGACTAGTTACCTATAGGCCACCTCTAGGACAGGACAAATATTCTGAAGGAAACCTGGTCAAAATTATTATAAAACCTTTAAACAAGAAGAGGCAATAAAAAGATAAGAAGAAAACTTAGAATGGAAAATGAGGTTTGAAGGAAAAATGCCTGCAGTCAATGGGGTTAAGAGAGTGATGAAATTAACTTTTTGTTTTTCAAGAAAGAACATTTATTTATACAAAATCTCCCAAACCCAAGGCAATTCTCAGTCCCAAAGGTTGTCATGTAATTGTGGTATGGCATTCAAGCTATTCTGCTGCAAGAGTCTGCCTTCAGCTATGTATCTTGAGAAAGATTAAAGGTATCCTATCTAGCTGCAGCGGCACAGAGCTGTGACAATATTACTGTGGTTATGTTAGCTTAAGCCATTATATTTTGAAATGGAAATAATGAATTCAGTGCAGAGCTGGAGAAAGCTTTGTGGTGACTTTAATTACTCAGTTCTAGTTGTGTAACTGGATTAAAATGGCATTGCAGAACAGTAGCTCTGTACTTGACATCCCAATTTTTCTTCCTTAAAGGGTTTTCCACATCTTGAGCTGCTTATTTTTTCTTTCTGATAAGATTTGGGATGCCGGTTTGCATGGCTTAGGTATATGTTTCAGCAATATCAGGATTACTTAGTTTTCCTTTAGCTTTTATGTTATGTATAAAATGTAAGATGCAAAAAAGGGACTTCAAAACTATAGTACATGTCCTTCTTAGCAACTGATCTGTACAAAATGCAGGGTAATGTGTGTGTTGTTAAGAGCTGCTTGTAAAGAGATGCATAAGAAAAGCTGTTTGCAAAACACGGGAGAAGTTTGAGCTGGTCTGGGAGAAATAAGGGCCATCTGTTGAGTCTTTATCCATCAGCAATTGGCATATCTACACACACATCTCCCTTCCAGGATGTATTACTATGCCCATTTTTAGTTTGAGGTTTAAATTTTGTGAAATGGAGCTATATGGGCAGAAAATGGCCAGATGCTCAAAGGAGTAAGCACAAACCAGCGAGATCTGTAATCTGAAGTAATGTCCTGGGAGAGCAGGAGGGATGATGCTGTGGTCCTGTTGGGTTTGACTGCTACGCTGCAATGTATTTACCCATGCATTTATGCAGAATTTTGTCTCGCCAACATCCCTGGGCATATAAATGAAGGGCAGAAACAAGGCACAGACTATCCAGCCCAATCCCTTGCAGAGATAATGTTCTTGCAATTAAGGAAATTCACTCTTATTCAGACAAGGCAGGTAATGGAAACCAGGTTAAGCAGGCCACCATCTCTGCTTGCGCTCTCCATATCGCAGCTGCTTTCCTGCTTTTACCCTTCCTGCTTCCTCACCGCTCCCCCAGCCCCGAGGAGACAGCAGGTCTCCGCTTTGTGTGCGCTGGCTCCTCAGCCTCTGCTTTCCAACAACAGTATTTCCCTGGTTCCTGGGCTGAGTTTACCTAAACATTTCCCAGGTATCTGCTTACACTCCGTGGTCTGAGACAGAGAGCTAGACCCTTGGTCTGACCTGCAGCCATTGTGTCTGTTGCCGTCATTGAGCTACCAAGCTGTTCCCAACAGCAAGCTGGATGCGTGAGAGGAGTTCTCAGTTGGGAAAGTGAGGCAGGTTTAGGAGTCCTGGTCCAGCCAAATTTCTCTAATAAGAAACTCCTCTTGCACACAAAACAAAGCATAACAAAAGCTAGAGTTCTCACTAAACCAAGATCGGAAAGAATCCTAAAGTCAAAATAATTCAAGGAACACAGCAGTCTGCCCCTCTGATGGCACGGTGTCACCTGGACAGGCTGTAGAAACAATTCTGAAATTAGTTGAGGTCTTTTCAGGACTGTATTACAGCCTGCCTGGGCTCTGGCTGTTCCTCTGGATGGTGTGTATCTTCCATAGCTTCTACATCACATCTGCCAGCCCGGCACAGGTATCCCAGCTAGCCTCGATCATCTATTTATGGTGCTGCACATCTGTGTTCAGGCACCTGAATTGCTCCCCTCAGGAGCTCTGCTGGAGCCTGTATTCAGAAAGAATTATGGCCAGGCAATAGTGGATTTTCACCATTGGGAAGAGCAACACACTGTGGAAGGAAGAAAAAAATTATAATAGATTACATGGGGATTGCCTGACTAAAATGCTACCAGCTGTGCATGGGAGCAGGGAGTTTTGTTAACTGCTAGCAGGAAAGGGAGTAAAATGCCCACTTTGTTAGTTGGGGGAGACCCAATTTGTAAAGTTCAAATCTGCATTCAGACCAAAGTCCAGGGTTATTTTGATCAAAGGAGTGAGTATAGCCTGCTGCAAAGACAAAAAACAATAGCCAGACTGGACTGGCAGAGAGCAAGCTGAAGCTTTCAACCAGCAGCTTCTCACTGCTCGGAGCACTGAGCCTGGATACAGCCATCCAGGAGTGAATAAACGCACAAAGAAGCTGCACTTGGGAGCGCTGAGGCTCTGTTAGGTAGCTAAGACTCTAGGAGTAGATTAGGTTGCAGTGTGCTGAAGGAACATCTGTTTGGGGGAACTGCAGGAGGAAGAGAAAGAAAAAGACAATATAATGTGCAGAAGTTAAGATTTGGACAGTATTGTCAATTATTTGAATTATTTGATTTCCAGTAAAGTTTGATGAAAAACAAACGCTGACAAGACAGAATTGCTCGGCAGCAGATACCAATTTTGCACTTAGGGTCGCAGAGACTGCAGAGAGCTCCAAGTGCTGCATTCCCAATGAGGATAACATCATTGATTTATTTCATAATTTCACCTGCCTCTCACTGATAGATGGCTGCTTATTTTGATGCCTGGAAAACAGTCCTGCACAATAACATAGGTGCATTGAATGCTCCAAAGGTCAGGCAGCTTGAGCATGGGAAAATATTTGTGAATGAGACTCAAAAAAACTACTGAAAGAGGCGATTTCTGGCTCAAAGATTAGTCTTCATTTAGAGACTGAGAATTTATTGCTGCCCAAACCAGCATTATCAGCTTTCTGTCAGCAACAATCATCAGGATTTCCTTTCCCAATCAACGTGAGCTGTGACCTCATCGTTGCAAAGGTGAAACCCTGACAGGGATTAAAGGCTAATAGAGAGAAATGAGGTAGCAGGGCTAAACAAAGAGGAGATTGTTACATGGCAATAGGGAACTCAGGCAGAATGTTACAGCTGAAACATGAACCACCGAGCCAAAGGGGGGAAAACAGAGTATTTTTAAGAAGAGCCTGAGTAACACTGGGTCTCTCCGTCTTTCGGTGGAGAAGGAAGGCAGACTGCCATCCTTGCCAGGAGAGAGTTTTGAAGCAGGATTAGCATAGCCTTGTGGTTTGTCAAGTGTTTAATTGCAATTCTGCAGGGACGCAGCCTGAAAGACACTGGAAACCAATTTAACAGTCATGCCTATCATTATATACACCAAATTGCTCCTGTGCACATATAATATTTAGTAGTCTGAAACAGAGATGCCAAGTCTGGGAGCAAGGTTTAGAACATGAAAAGTGATGAAAGGCAAATACATGTCTGATATTCATCAAAGCAATTGAATCCACAGCTGAATAGTGAAAAGAGGTAAAAAGGACTTTATGTTGCTGGTCTGCGAGTTATTAATTTTTTTTCACTCATCCCTTCACTTTCTGGAACCAGCACGTGACGATATTTATTCTGAGGGCATTCTCTTCTCTTAAAGGTCACTCTTGGCCACCACATCTTAAAGCTCACCACAGACTTGATTCAAGTCCCAGCAGGAGCAGCAGTCTGTGCCGTAACTTCCAGCAGGCTCTGGATCAGTCCCTTTGGCAGTTTCCACCATACCCCTGCTCTTTCCAGCAGAGGTACACTTGTGCTGTAGTCCAGATCCAGGTGTTTTGGAAGTTCACGGCACCCAGGTTGCTTTCTGCATGTTTCAGGTGCCTTCAGCCCACCAATACAGGGTACCATCTCCTTCTCCTGTGTGCTGGGCCCTCTTTGAAAGGACCAGATGATTTGACCTCCCACTGGAGTACAGAAATTACCTAACAGTGCTAAAGGTACTCAGCACTTTGCTGCATGGAATCTCCAGGTTGCAACTGTCTGTGAGTGTGGGAGGATGAGAAACCAAATCCAACTCGAACACACAAGGACAGTATTGAATTTGACGTCGACCTGTTGTATTTGACATGGTCTACTTACATCACATGTCAATCTGGCACAATGATTTCAAGCGAATCTTAAGCAGAAAGGCCAGATGAAAAAGTTTTTGTTTTGATGATGATGAAGTATATGTCTCAGGGTCCTTGCTGATACTGAGCAGCCTTCAGAAACTACTCAGAATAGAACTATCTCCAGCTTAATGCATTAGGGATTTCTGCGAGGAATCACTGTGTCTTTAAAGCCTCCAAAGTTCTTGATTCTTTATATTTTAGAGATTAATGTCAGCCACAAATACTACCAGGTTAAGTCCTTTTCTACTGAAGAAATAACCAACTTAATCTGGTAGATCCCCAGCTCCCAAAAGGTGGAGCTGCAGGAATAGCCTTCAACTGCTTTTGAAATGTTTTAAGCTTGCTCCGAAATGTGAAGTCACGTGTGGATAATCCCCAGCCCACAGGGAAGCATTAAGATGCGAGGTTCATATCTGCAGAGGGTAGCCCGACTGAGACTTGGTACCTAACTACTGATACAAACACGCAGCAGCTTTTGGAGGCTGGGCAAAGTCAGTGCCCTTTCTGGGCTGATTTCTATGTTCGTGGTGTGGCTGAAACTTTTGATTTGAGCATTAAAATAATTAATTGTATGAAAATCTTAGAAATATTAGGATTTAGCAATGCCATGCCTTGAGCTCTATTTTTTTATTGCTACCAGTCTAAGAAATATGAAGCCTCCTGGGGCAGAGGTATAAAGAGTCCTGTAGCAAAATCCAAAGCTATCCAACATTGAAAGGCAAGTGGCAGAGTTTAGATTTGTTAGACAACAGTTTTTGGAGAGGAAGACACGTATCATGCTGAACTGAAAGGGAAATTTAAAGTAGGCAAGATAAAATTACCTTTATCTGGAATCAGGCCAGGAAACTAGACTGGCATCTTTATTGTCAATGAAAACTGCATGAGTTCATGCTCAGCAAACTAATTGCCGTGAAGAATTTATTAATTTATATGGTCTCTTTTGTTTTCAATTTAATCTTTAGTGACTGACCACCTGCTAACAAAGTTAACTTTTCTCTTTTTTTTTTCCTTCCTATCTTCAGTTGTGATCAAACGCTCGTCAGGATCCATTTCAGTTGCTGCCTTTCTTGCAAAGTTCTTGTTTTGTTTTATTTTATTTTATTCATGCTATTTCTGCTTCATGGAAGACTGGATCTCCAGGAACAAGAACACTAAAAAGATTTCAAGATCTCAGCCTATTTAAATGCCAGGTTTGAATGTTTTTACCAACACCTGAGTATGGGGGAGGTGTTTTTACAGACTTTTACAATGTGGGAATATTTTAAAGAGAAAATCAACAAATTTAATGTCACTTGCTAACATGTCTTTATCAAGAATAACACTGGAGGTTTCACACTGGCATGTGGCATAAAGCACCTGTATCTCCCTCAAATTACAGAGTGTGCTGGCACCTTAATTCCCACACATTCCTGTGAAACCTCTTATCCTACAGAATTAAGATCCATTCCTTTGAGATCTTTAGCCTGGTGTGTTTGAATACATTTTTATTTGTATTATAATCAACTCTAAAGCTTGCCAGCTAGGGCAAATAGCTGTGCTTTCCACAACATAACCTATTAAGGGCAGAGATCAGCATTACTCGGCTACAGCTACCAGAGCCCTCCTCATTTTCTCCTTCTCTTTCCAAATACACTCTAATTTGGAGTGAGCTGGAACTATTTTTTTTTTCACTATATATATTGAAGACAGACTTTGTGTTTGCATTGGCCCAGGGCCTGACAAGGCATTTGTGAGGATGAACCACAAGCATGCGTACTCCAGCAAAGCTGAGCTAGGAAAATGTGTGCTACAATCAGAAACTACCTTCTCCCCCCACCCCTCTGTTTCCAAACTGATAAAGCAAGGAGGAAAGTGCACTTCAGGCTTCTCCTTTCTAAGTTGTAACCACGACTTCCTCTCTTCCATCTCACCAGTCTTGACAGGCACACGTTGAGACCACTTTGCAGTGCTAGGGACGGTCAGGGCTGTGCGAGCAAGCTTTGTGGGATGGCTTTTGCAGTGGTGGGAGGGGAGGAACATGGAAGTGGTCATGAATGGATGTCATTTTGGCTTTTTTCCCAATAATCTGCAAGGTAACACAGCTAAACTCTCATGGAGGAGAAGATACTATGCCCATAAGACGGGTAGTAACTGAGCACATTCCCAAGTGGAACAAGGAGGACAGAATACTTCAAGGAAGTAATATAATTCCCTATACCTCTTTTGTTACTGGTGTGCTTCTGGAGTAGCTCTGCCGCCAGCCCTGGCTAGCAGTAACTCGCACACTGTAGTGAGCAAAACTCTACTGCATCACACGGAGAAGCGTCCTCTAGTAAGGTTAATCCGAAATGGTGGGATAGAGCCGTTTGGCACATGAAGGAACTAAAGAACTGCAGACCCTTTTGACAAAATGGTCATCAGTTCAGATCTCACCCAAAATCCCCCAGACAGGGACACTCCTGCTCATGGGTGGCTTTCACAGGGAATCGTGGCTTTCTCACTGCTCCCCCAACATCCAATACAAATAATACCTCCCTGCTTGGTAGCTTGCCTGAGATAGACTGGTCCTGCGCCAACAGAGCCCGTAATTGATCATATTTCAATAGGCATCATTTTATGGTTCTCCCTTCACTGAGGGTTGTCAATGGAACTGCTAGGAACTGAGTGTCAGCTGAGATACAGGCTGTTTCTGTCCCTTCGTATGGGAAAAGCTCCTGGGATGCTGGCCTGATGGTACTGCGCTGTACTCATTCTAGGGGCAAACCCAGGCATTATTTCCCAATAAATTCACAAACTGATGTAAGGAGGAGATGAAATTTGTCTCAGTACACGTGAATCAAATCTGATTTAGAGTGTAAGGGCCTTCCAAGGACCAGCCACTATTGCACAAACTAGCCCAGGTTCAGTGCATTAAGAGTAATGCTCGGAGCCGCAGGAAGTGATCGGATTGTAGGGTGGGAATGGCTCCTATGCCAGGCGCCACAGAGATGCTCACCCTTGTTTGGGGTCAATGGGAGCTTCTAGATCCCTGGTAACTTCCATTGCAAAAGCCACTTATTTTCCATCTGTGCTCAGCAGAAGGTTGTTCACCTTCTGGAGGTAACTCCTACAAAATACCTTCATTTCCAGTGTGACGGGAAAAAATAGTCACTCGAGCTCATTAAGCTTATTTGACCAATTCATTCAGTGAAAATAAGTATTTCTTTTGCTAAATCAGCAAATTCAGTCGGTACTTTTTTCACATAATTCCTTAAGAGTGTATTTAAGTAGTTGTATGTTGTCATTTCCACCCAGATTATGTTGCACTGCATTTTCTCTGGTTTTATCCAAACATTGCAAAGCTTTTAAGGAAAATTTCTTCCATCTCTTAAATTAAAATGTTCATAAACATTTTTCAAAACTTAGACAATTTCAGAGAATTATCTGAGGAAAAAAAATTGTCACTGTTTCTGAAAAGATATGAAAACCACTGTATTTCATCCAAATTCAAAATTTTAAGAAGATAAACATCATCCAAAATTTGGAAAGATTTATTCAGCTCTGAGAGAGGTAGATTTATAAACTGTCACAAAGTGGATATAGTCTGATGGGGGGGTTCTGTGATTGAAATGGATAAAAACCTCTTTCCATTTAAGGTTAGCAAGAGCTAACTGAGACAGTCCACCTGAGCATCTCCGATAAGTGAATTATTAAGAATGCAAGGGTAGACACATTGAGAAACTGCAGTTAATATGTTCCCTGACACATTCCTCATTCATTTACACATCCTCTTCATGTTTAATCATTAAATCAGTCAATATTTTATTTTCTGCTCCATGTGAGTCTAACTTACATTGTTGTTTAGGGAGCTCAGATACTTTTCCCCTCAGAAACCCTGCAGTGATTAATGAGGTGTTTTAGTAAATCGAAGAAAAAAAAAATCAAGAAAAGGGGTTTTGTCTTTACACAACTGGATTGACTTCACTTATTTTGGAATTTTTTTTTCCCTTTACTCTCATTAAGAAAAAATAATTTACCTGCTTATGGTGAAGTCCTCTTAGCAAGATCCTTAAATGCAAGAGACAAGTAGGATGGTGCTATTGAGAACTATTGGACAGGGTGTCTGTAGAGTTTGAAATGCAACTTTAAAATGAAGGTATTTTTGAGAATCCTGGCTTGAGGAAGGAAGTTGGAAGCTGCTGTCAGCCCAGCTCTTTGTTTGCCAGAGGTCAGTGAGTGATGAGAAGAGATTATGCAGCAAGTAAATAATATTCAGTAACAAGCTTTGAAACTCTTCTGAAGCTTTAAGCTTGCATTTCCTTCCTTCATTTCTTCTGCATTGGTCTGAATAAATCTTCTTAATTAAAAAAATCAACATCTGGAACAAACATCGATTTGTCATGTAAACCACAGTGCTCGACAAGTCTTCTTGCTGTTTCTGGCACTGGCAGAGTGCTGCGGGTGAGCGTGTGGCCGCACCTGCGCTGTGCCTGCTCAGGGGACAGACTCTGTAGGGTTTTGTCCATCCACCTCTTCTTGGGAATATTTTCCCTGGACCCAATTCTCTAAAGCTTTCCCCTGACTGGCATCTTTCTGCCCTGTGCTCAGACAGGTGTGGGCAGCCCCACACTGCCCTGTGCTAGGAGGGGACTGAAGGGGTGCGGATGGCAGTTTCTGGTTTGGGAGATGCCTGTGGCTTGTTCAGAGTCTAGTTTGGGCTAGGTCCGCTGTAACTCTGGGTCAGGTCACAGCAGTATGGGTGGCTGACTGCCCAGCACAAACTGCAAAGTTTATCTTGCTTTCCAGCTCTGACCTTCTTCCCCAAAATCACATGCCCTGTCACACTTTGCGGGAAGGGTGGCAATGCCAATTGATCACATCCTACCTTCTCACATTTCCTGTTCCTCATTCCTGCAGGTCCCCAACTCCTCCCTTGTGTTAAGGGGAGTGCTGAGCCACCACATGGTGGAACATCGGGAACTGATCTGTATGGAAATATGTGGCAAAAGCAGAACAATCAGACCAGGTCACCAACCCAGACAGACGTGTGGCCACCAAAACGCTTGCACTAGCACAGCATGGGAGGCAGTGAGGTGGGGGACACAAGCAACCAGAACAGGCAGGAGAAAGGAGGGCAGACAGTCCTGGAGTCAGCTTCCAGCCTTCCTGCTGGATCAGCCCTCTGAATCAGCTCATTCTTCCGCTGGGTGACTGCTCGACCTCAAACTACAGAGCGAAGGGGTGAACCGGCACTCGAGGCAAAGCAAGGGGGCTGCATCTTTTCAAGAGCTATCAGCTCCAACGTGTGTCTGCAGCCATCATGTTAGCCTGGCTCAAGTCCCTGAGCTGGATCGTTGGCAATCACCACCAGTGCAGAAGGGAGGGCAGACAATTTCAAGGCAGGCGATTTAAGTCATCTCTGGCTTCTGAGAGGTACAGTGTCCCAGAGGGTATTTACTGCTCTCCCCTCCATCCTTATCTCCTGCCAGGGAATGCCGTAGGGTGGAAGCAGGGCTGTGAAACTCATTGGCAACCTCTTCTTGACATCTGCTGCTGCACCAAGGGCTGAAATATGCCCCAGTTAATGATACTCCAGTAAAATACCAGCGTACCAGCGCAGAGCTGCATCGCCCTTGTTTAAAGTAATATAGGAGAGGCCAGACTGTTGAGAGCCAAGGTATCCTCTAAAATAAGGAGAGGAATTTCTTAGCAAGGCTTTTTGCGGCATATCAATGCGTGCTGATAGAGGAGGAAAGCAGCCCAACTCATTGTTAAACAGTGAACACAGTGGCTAAGTCTGCTGTCGTGTTTAAATCTCAGCTATCATTAATGGGATGGGAGAGGGGAGGAGAAGACAAAAATGGCCCATTCACAACACAACCAGTCATTATTTCTTCCTTTACAAACAATGGGGGGAAAAGGGAAAAGTGCTCTCATGAGAACCTGTATGAATTTCCTTAAGAGGGTGTACTTAGATGGAGAATAAATTAACTCTGTGAGAGATTGGGGTTACTAGGGTAACAATGCAACGGTTTGAATACGAAAGCAAATAGATGTATAAGCGTAAAGTAAATCATTAATGTGCATCAGTATTTTTGAGATAGATTGGACTGACTTATATATTGTAGTCCCTCTTTATTTAATATTTCAAAAGTGTTCTTTGATTTAAAAGCAAACACTTAATAGGCCTCTTCTCAGACAATTATGCTCCCTTTTCTACACAGCACTCTGAGAAGGGACTGGTTATTGATACCATCTAGTAGAACAAACACACAAACTTGATGGAGTCAAACAGAACAGAGGGGCTTTGGTACATCAAGAAACTTAAACACAGGCGTTATTTTAAGGTTGCTAATCACCCCAAATCTGCTCAGTTTCTTGCAAACTTGCATTGGCTTCAGCACCTTACTCAGTCAACTTGCATCATACTTTTTAATTGCAGCAAAGAATTTTTGGTAGCTATTTTTTAACTAAGCCTTTCTATGGCAACAAATGAAAAAGTGGATATAGCATTGGGGCTGCATATAACTTTTTCCCAAGCAATTTTTATCTTCTTATTCATACTATTTTCCTTTTTTTTTAATGCAATTAATTCAGTCCAGGAGACCTGTTCATAACTGCGTGATGAGTAACTCCTAAAGTAAGTTAAAAACTCAACTGAAGAGATTTCTTACAGGATCATGACTTGGCCTTGAGAGGTTCTGAACCTCTAGTTGCTAATGGTTTCTAATAACTGTGAATGAACTTTTCCCCCAAGATCCAACCATTGTTCCAAGCTCTCTTCCCATTTTCATTACTATTCTAGTGACATACTCCAAGTTTGGGCTACATATTTAGCAGTGCTAAAACATGGTTGTTTAAAAATGATACTAAAGTGGAACAAAAAGAGCTTGAGGTACTTAACTCACCAAAGTTTAGGACCAGCAACAGAGGATTATTTGCCAGAAGAAAAAAAAAAATACTGCGTGCCTAACATTATGGAATGGAATTAAACTATGATCTGTAGATAGAGAATCATTGTAAACTTTCATTTGTGCAGTAAAGAAACAAAATTCTTCTCTGATATGGGAAATGTTAAATCTGTGGCAATTTATTCAGTGCTGGAGTTTTTACAGTTCATAATGAAAGTGAATGATTAAAAAAGATAAGTTCTTATGAATTTAAGTTGTGGTTCTTCCCAGGATTATTTTTGGCAGCTCCTATTTGCTGTACGTTATTCATGTCCCTTATGTGTGAAGTGTGACAGTGAGTTTGCAAGCAGCTTCTGTTGCAGGTCTGAAGAAGGGTGTGGGTAATGGTTAATGTTCATGGTCTAACAAAACATACTTTTTCTTGCAAATCTTGCCTCTTTTAGACCATCCCGACTACAACAAACTCCCACTACTTCCAGATGCAGAGGATAGCCTGCTACCGGCAGCAAGTGGTTTCCCTGCAAAAGCACCACATCGGGACACTTCTCTGTTGGGACATCCTGCTGACCACGCCATGAAGCGAAGTGCACATATAGAAGAGAGGTGGGGGACAGCGGCTGCACAGCTAAGGCTCAGCACAAGGAGGAGGGGGAACTCTGCAGACCCTCCCTGGGAAGTTCCCAGCCGGATGATGGTGCCACACCACATCACTGCTGACAGTTCCCTGAGCAGATTCCTTCCATGGGTAATTAGCCTTCACGAAGCATGAATGGACTAGTTTTCTATCAGGAGACTGAATTTTAGCTGACAAATTAGACAGATTCCCCGAGGCCAGAGTTATGCAGCTTTGCCAGTCTCACTAAAAATGTGATTTATAACAGATTCCTCAGTACAGGCACTCCTTGCTTCAGGAATGAAGGTACACACCATACTCAGACTTTTCGCCTAACATGATGGTCTTATAAACCTTTGTCTTCTGCTGGGAAAAACTGACTCTGTTAGCTGCTTTTGATTTACCAAGTGACTCCTCTTTTGCCCAACTGAGCATGACGGTGCTGGGAAACTACAGCCTGTATTCAGAAGTCAGGGTGCACAGGTGAAAAATCACAGTTTAGGAGGTAAGGGGATGTTAGTTTGGGATGTTACACCAGATGTAGCTCGACAGAGTTTCTAACTGGGAAGCAACTCAACAGATTTTGTGTAAGATACCTCTCTGACTTTTGATGACGTTGGCATAAAACAGAAGCAGCAGAGCAGAGACTGTGGTCTGTGGAGTTCGGGCCTCTTACCTTGCATTAATTATACGAGAAATATCTCATCCTGCTTTCCATCCTGCATGTTTCCCTGCAGTGGGCGATGAACAGTGTGAATCCTGATGATGCCTGTTACCTCTGAGCGTAGCCCCAGGGGTATGATGAGCCTGCTCTGTCGATTCACCCTGCAGGCAAGGATGGCTATTTCATCAGTGCCGGACAAGCACGAATGAAAGACAAAAATGAAGTCTAGCAAACACGAATGCCATATTCGGCATTATTCCCCTTCTCGTCCTGCCCCTAAATCAGACCACGCAGAAAAGGAGACAAACAAGATGTTTTCCCAAGTCTCATGGGAAGACCCAGAGCCTTGTGCATTTGCAGAGTCCCAGGTAACAAAAATGATGGGCAGAGAGAGAAGTTGGGGGCGGCTTTAGTTCTTGCTCACTGAGGCTCCACCTCTGACTCACCCCTGTGTCTTCTTATTTAGCCCTCCAGTGAAACTGGTGTTTGTATTTGGTTAATATCAGCACTTGCTCAATCAAAAAGCAAGCTCGCCCATCCCTGACACTGTTTTGAACATGTCTGTGTTTGCATGGTATTAATAGTTAATATTTATTTTAATTATTAGTTTATATTACTTAATAACTGCATGCAGCGTTATTGATGTACTAGGCACATCCAGAAGCTGATAAATTATGTGGGGCAAGGCTAATAAAACCCACACAGTTCAGATCGAGCAAGCGGATAACGTGTGGCAGACAGACGCAGACACAGTGGGCTGATTTTATTTCTGTGACTTCTAGGCTTAAATAGGACACTGCACAGGTGAACAGATGGACAACCCCCTCTTTCAAAATTTGCTTTTATCTCCTTGTGAGCTGGGAAATTCATAGCTCCATAGCATTACTGCTCCCCGTCATTAAAGGCTGTGGGTTTTTTAAATTTAGAAAATCAGAATCCTGTCATGTAAATACAAATAACGACTTCTGCAGAGGCTGAGCTGTATAATCAGCACATGCAGAAGGAAACTATCTAATTTCATTTGTATTTGTGGCTGCTTAAGGAAGTTAAGATGGCAGTTTTATAAAATAATAACCTATGTATCACTTAACTTTAGTCTACTGACATGATCTTGCGGGAGAAAACATATAAAACATGATTGGATAAAGGCTTCCTTTCAGATACATAATTAAATTAACTTTTTGGACAGCCTTTACATACTGGTTTAAAAGAAAAAGCTGGTGTAGGACAATTCTAAGAAAAAAAGATCTGAGATTTTTAACTAGATCTTCATGAGTTTCATAGAATTATATCAAAATTAATACTCACAATTTTCACAACCCTTTCCTCATGACTATTAAACTTTTCTTACAGCTGCAAAAATTTACAAAGACCTAAAGAAAAAGATTCTGGAGAATTGTAGTTTCAACCCCTTATTTCTCAGTTCTGTGTCTATCTGTCAGTCAGTCAAACCACTCTATATAATTGGATACATTTTGTCCTTAAGATACAGACAGATAATGTATGTGGCAACTTCTGAGTTACCAATAGCATCTTCTCCAGTATTATTTCTTAAGGTGACATAAGACTGGCTTTCATAAATGCTCCTAAACCCAACCTTTCATAGAATCATAGAATTATTAAGGTTGGAAGAGACCTTTGTATGTATTTGTTTCCTAATACCTAAAATACAAATCCCAGTCCTGTTGCCCTCGCCTTACAAAGCTGACACAGTATTGTAAGAACAGAAAAACCTTCTGAAGTCTTGGGTTTATGTGATTTAATTAGGTCCTAATCTAAATCTAGGGTAAATGAAATGCTGCAAATTTACCTATCATCTGTGATTTCAGTTTACAGTAAAGATTCATAGTCTCACTCGCGACATTACTTTACATTCCACAAATGGAATTAACAAATTAAATGAACTGAACATGTGCAGTGAATAGTACGAACTCAGTACAGTCATTCAGAGATGATTTTAGGCTGAGTTCTGCAGCCCGTTATTTTACCTCCACTAGATGTCAGCCTGTTGACAGAGCTGGAGGGGTTTAATCCCTGTTTCATAGGAAGGAGCACGGTCAGGATCGCAGCTACAATCCTTCACTTCCAGTCACCAGCACTAACCCAAACCAGGAGACACTCTGAGTCACTGTATTGGTTTTTCTTGTTCTTTGCTCTTTTAGCCCTTGTCTTTTCCCTCCAGCAAATTTCTCAGCATTGACAAGGTCCACCAATGCTGACAAATGGGAGCAGCACCAAGTAACGCAGGATTCCCTGTGGGCATTTCCCTGCACTCATCCATTCACAAAAGGACCAGGCTTGACAGATCTACTCATGAGGACTACTTCGCTTGTGAGTTCCTTGAAAATATTGAAGTGCATGCCTTTTCACTCGCAGACAGCAACCAGGTGGTGAGGAGCTTTTTGGTTATTTCTGTTCCTTAGGAAGGATATTTGTTTTTATTTTCTGAGAAGAAGATAACATTTCAGAAAGCATTCTCACCACTCCAGTAGTATCTTTGTAAGACAGCTGAAGGAGCCAGGCTGGACTGCAGGCTTAGCAGATGAATTAAATTCCCCAAGCAGCAGAATCAGGATAATATTTCCAGGACCATACACAAGATTTTGGAGGATTTTGCGCACAGATGCTGACTGGTGGCTTCGGCAGCCTCAAAGAGGTAAGTTTCCCATGTGCAGCTCTGCAAACCTTATGCAAGGCCAGCATGCCAGGTGTAATGTGCATGTGGAGAATGACTACACACTGCATGCAAAGACAGTGAGTCTGCTTAACCTCTCTGTCCTGTGACACAGTTACTCCCTATACACACAAGAGTCTGGTGAGCTCAGTATAGAGCACAGGAGTGATTTATGTGTCAGTACTTCATAGCAAATTTTTGGATGCTCAGCTGTCAAGTCTGCTGAAGTCCAGAAAAACTGTTGCTGCTGTCTAAACACAGGAAAAGCCATGATTTCCACATGAGAGATGAGACCTGATTATATTTGTACGGGAAATCCATATTATATGGCACAACTTTCAAACTTAGCACTGCTCATGGGAGCATTTATCACACAGGAGCCTAGGACTTAAAATAACACTAGATAGTTGAAAAGGTCACAAGAGGAGACTAGTAACTGCACACTCTCACCTTCACAGTCCTCCTCAAGAATCCTCCTTCCCCTACAAAACCTTAAACAAAATGCTCACAATTTATTTCAGCCATCCTGTCTCTATGCAGCACGATCCATTTCTGGGCATGCTGTTCTGTAAACCTGCTGCTTACCATCACCTTCCCCACATCCATCTTTTCTTCTTCATTCCCCTGATCAGTGTCGATGGCAGCTTGCCTTGTGCAGAGAGATGTCTTTCCCTGCTTTGTGTACTGCCTGCAGCATCCCTGTCTGTTCCCACAGATGTTAAAATGCAGTACCCAATTTTTTTTCCCTGCCACAGTGTTAAAACTATGTGACTGACACCCAAAAAGAGGAAAAAAACCCAGTGACTTTTTAAATGGTTAAAGTGTGCATTAACTCAGTGTATGGGAAGAAGAAAAATGTCATACACAGCATCTGATGGAGAGTGAAATGGACTGTATCCCACCTTCTCCTCTACGCATCCATTTTCTATTTTGGCCACACTCACCTCCTTAGCCATCCCAACCCACACTTACCCTGGCTTTCGCAAAAATGAGACCATCACTCCCCGCATACCAATTTGACTCCTGATTTAGTGCATACTGCACTGCCTGTCTCTGATATGCCATGCCAGTAAACACACATGCAAGTATGCACAAACTGAACCGGATGTCTACTTCTGTAGCTGTGGGATGCCATGAGGTGCAGACAAAAGGGATCCTGTTTTAAGCGGGCAAGCCCTGTACATGACACTGCTCCTATAACACAGAAGTCAGTGTGGATTTTGCCACTGGGTTCCTCCCAAGCAGGATGGTAATTAAATCCCAAACTCTCTTTCAAACCCTGTAACAGGGTGAGAATAAATTTCTAAACTGAAGGAGGTGTCGCCTTGGCCAGGGTTTTTGCTTTGCTGGTGCCCTGGTAGCATGGGAATAGCTTCTTGTCACAACTACATCAAAATGACTGAGAGGGAAGAGGTCTCTGCAGCAGAGAAAAGAGATGGGAGAAAGTGGAAAGGCAGGGAGAGAGGCACTTGGTGCCACCTCAAGAGGATGTTCAGCCAGCTCCCTTCGAAGTTCAAGCAGCCATCTCTCAGCTGGAGGATGGGAGAGGCGGCAGCTGGGAAATGTGTGGAAGGTGCCTGGACAGAGCTGTGCACAGCACGTATAGGTCAGGATGGGGAAAAGGAGGAGGTGCTAAAATACCAGGAGCTTTTCCTCTGTCCTCGGAGGCAGCTGTTGCCAAGGGCAAAGCTAATGACAAGCAGAGAAAAAAAAAATTACCCTTCCCTGGGTGTTTCCTGGTTGATACTGTTTAAAATCAGAATGATGGAGAAGTGCAGAGGTGATGAGCCCGGGCTGGATCCAGCCTTCACACTCCCAGGGCTGACATGTACTCTACTGATGTGCAAGAATATCTGTCCCCCTTACACAGAGAAAACTGTAGGACTATGTAAGTTAGCATACACATAGCCTTAACTCAGCACCAGCCTTCTTGCAATTCACCTGCATTTCCTATCATCCCAGACCAAAACCCGACACTAAATTCTACGTAATATAAATCAGCTGGTACCTGAATGAGGTGAAATTCATGTACCATGAAATTCCCCAGGTTATGAAAGAACTAGACTATGGGTACTAGATATCCTAACCAGCGTCTCTCCAATGCAGCTGAACAGGGAAAGATTTGTGTCATTCCATACGCTTGTGCAGTTGCTCAACATGATGATAATGCTGATCCTGACAAAAACACTCCATGCAGATGAGGTACAAAAATCTTGTGAAGAGCAGACAAGTTACAAAATTCCTCATTCACTCTGGAAACTGGACTGCATCTAACAAATGAGGTGAGAATATCGGCAGTGACTCTGAGCCTGACAACTACACAGTGGACAGCATTTCATCCGTATTTACTTCTTGGAAGACACCACTCGTTTCCATGACAAATTGCAAGGGCTTTGAACATCTCCTCTGGGGCCTTGCAGGCTTTCTTTCCAGACAGAGGGATTTCTTTCTCATGAAGAATTAAATTTATTTCTGCTATTACATAACAAAAGAGTGATACGTACATCTCAACCACTCTTTAGGGCCCTCAGACACATGTGTAACATCTCATCTGAAGCCAAATAACCTCTTGAGTTGTTGGCTTGGGACTGCAATAGCTGTTCTTGGGATTAAGCCAGTGTACAGTATCCATTTCATATGAAGTCTTCATTGCTCTTGAATACCTCCAAAAATCATAAAAGTTGTTTTGTGTTACATCTCTGGTGGTTAAGAAGATGGTACTATCTCATGTCAGATGTGCTCTTCGTCTTCTTCCTCGGCTAATTACTGTAATTTGCCTGGTATAAGTGGAGAACTAGGGACCGGCATGAGGGTGTGGTGTGTGCTCCATGGCTCGGTGGATCCACTGTAGGACTCACTGCTCAGCAACAAACACTAATCAAAAGCATTTTCCCAAGTGCATCAATCAATTTCACTGGATCCTATTAAATAGTAGACCAAAAATAAAAGCTTTGGTCTACAGCTTCAAAGCTCTGTGGCCCAAATCATACTTAATCTAATACAGACCCAAAAATAAGAGACAGAAAACTAATATTTATGCCGGAAATATAACATGCTGCGGGATTTGTTTCTGTAGTGTAAAGTAACTTTTTCCAGAGCCCAAATTTTATCTTCTGATGGAAGTTACCTCCAATAAAAAAATGGCAAGGCTTTTGATTAAAATAAGAGACCATCTCTCAACATCTGAGATGTGAGGGATTCAAAGTCTTTGACCAGCTTTGCCTCCTGCAGAGCCAGAGTTTGCTGAAACAGGAGAACTGTCTCCCTCCAGAGTTTCACCTGTGACAGATCTTTCTGTGTCCAGCTTCAAACGCCGGTGCCTCAAGAAACTGGTCTACCCCTTAATTTGCTGCAGAACTCTTAAAAATACATTCTGCATCATTTTCTTTTTAGATGGAGTAGTCGGCTCTAGGCAGATTGTTTACCTTCTTGTAGTGTGCTAAGAGAAACAAAAGTTATTTAGATTGTAAGCTCTTTGGGGGAAAAACTGGATCTTTAAGGGATCTGCTTGTGTTCACAGGATTAGGCAGATCAGATGAGCACAAGATGTAATAGCTGTGAGTAATCTGGTAAAAAATACTCAATTCTACAATTGATATCCCTGAGACACTGCAAAACTCCCTCATAAGAAGCCTATCTCAAAGTATTGCACAGCCTTGCAATAAAGGTGGCTTCGAGTATGTTGTTGAGAATGAATGAAAGCATGGAAAGACTAAAATGAGGAAAACCAAAAATGCTGTGGCTGTTTAAGGTAGAAAAAAAAATCAAGAGAGATCATATATGTAAGCAAAACTACTTTTCACAAGGATCCATGAGTAATAACACTACTGATTGAGGAGGCGTTTGATGAACCAGGCAGCAAGTCTAAACAAGGTAAAGCTGGCCTATGGAAATTGTTGGAAGAAGATAATACCAAGATGAGGACTCTGTTAAGATTGCCAGAAACAAAAACACTTTTCTGTTCTGCATTGCTTTCTAAAGGTTCTTAAAAAGAAAACTTATACACATGGAACTGCTGTATGGTATTTAACCTTGCCCTAGGGCAAGCATGACTTGCTTTTGTCTCTCTTTATGTCTGTTGAGGTTAAATCGAAGCCTTAACAATATACTACTGTGAATCAGGGAACTAATGCATCCCCACAGATGTCTTGGACATCTATGGCCTAGTCTGTATTTTCATCTACTTGATCAGAAATATGTTGCAATGTAACTCCTTGGTGCACTGTATGAAGAAATCTCTATACTTAATGGAGTAAAAATGGTTTAACGGTCACCTTAAAATGTCAGATGTCATTGAAAAAATCCCTGAAGAGAAATGCTTATAAGGTGTAAACAAGAAATTGTTGCTTACAAGATTTGTGTTTGACAAAAGACAGGTAAAATGGCAAGTAAAAGATGATGAAGGTTGAAAAAAACTGAACTGCTGGGCACACTGTGTGCCTTCCCAAACATGGTAGGATAAAACCAAACACACAATTACGTATTTGCAGGTAGCATTCACAGAGCACGTGTGACTATCTTCTTGGATTTCAGTGTACTCTACTGCTTCCTTCATTAAAATTGTGACCTGTGGTTGCCTAGATGTACTGAATCAGAGGTCACTGTAAAGGTGCAGAACAATGTCACTACATGCTGCAGCTGTATCTTCCCCAGAGTCATCACCATCGAGCACAACACACTGAGCCACAGCCAGGACACTTCTGATGCATCACTGCTTAGTCTCGAGTTTCATTGCAGTTGAAACAAATGACTCTTCACTCATGAACAGGCAACTCTTAAAAGTAACAGGAACTGTTAAATGGAAGAACTTTTGCAACGATTGCAAGGGGTCTTGCCTGGCCTCTTTTACTTACTTAAGTTCTACTTGTTATTTGAAGCTATTTTTGCTATAGAGCTGTCAAGAACTGGTTGGTTGCGCATTAGTAATACAAAACAATCACCAGGAAGAGGCCTGGAAATGGCACTTGGTACGAACAAGTTTGACAGCGGACATAATAAAGTCCACACCACTGTAAACCAAGACATGCAAGTTTATTTCTAAAAGAGGGATGCTGCCTTCAGACACCAGCTGTGTAGGGACTAGCTCTGGGATGGCAGCAAAGCCCCCTCTGCTACCCCTAGCACCAGGCACCGCTTATGTGGCCTTGGGTACCAGGGACATGTGGGGAAACGCAGAGGAAGGCGTGAATGGGGACCAATGATTCACCACTGGGTTTTTCGCAGAATCACACACTGGTAGGGGTTGGAAGGGACCTCTGGAGACCATCTAGTCCACCCCCCCTGCTAGAGCAGGATCACCTACAGCAGGTTGCACAGGATTGCGTCCAGGTGGGTTTTGAGTATCTCCAGAGGAGGAGACTCCACAGCCTCTCTGGGCAGCCTGTGCCAGGGCTGCGTCACCCTCATAGTGAAGAAGTTTTTCCTCACATTGAGATGGAGCTTCCTGTGCTCCAGTTTGTGCCTGTTGCCCCTTGTCCTGTCAGTGGGCAACACTGAGTCTGGCCCCTTCCTCTAGGGATCCACCTTCTAGATAAGCGTTGATGAGATCCCCTCTCAGTCTTCTCTTCTCCAGGCTAAACAGACCCAGCTCTCAGCCTCTCCTCACATGACAGATGGTCCAGTACCCTCAGCATCTTGGTCGCCGCCTGCAGTGGACTCTCTCCAGTAGTTCTTTTTTGCCAACTGCTGTTAGAGGTACTGCTTTCAGGCTTCTTCAACTATCTTTGGTAAATTTAGTTTAGTTCCAGTCTAACGAGGCCTTCTAGAATATTTGGCCACTCATCTCTTTATCCACGGGAAACCTGATTTTTTTTTCCCCCCAACGTATATATGCTAACTTTTCATAACTACATTTAGAACTCCCTTAAATATTTATTTGGGCCATTTAGAAGCAGTTGTGTCCAAAAGCAGGCAGGATGAGGGGAAGGACCTCACCCGTGCTGTGCACCGCTCCCTGAGGAGTGCCGAGCAGCAGCCCAAGAGCCGCGGTGGGCCCGCGGAAGGAGGCAAACCTGAAAGCTGGCCCCACGGCTGGTTTTCCACGGGGGGAAGGGAAGGTTTTACGCCCTGAGGCTCCACGCGGGGCACGGCGTCGAGCATCCCCCTGCACACCCCTGGGGCGGGGCGGCCATTTTACCGCCGGGCCGCGGGCCGGCCCTGCGGAACACCGCTCAGTGCCGCCCGTCCGCCAGG
>VWZZ01006213.1:324374-374199 GCA_013399095.1 Psophia crepitans | reverse complement strand
GAAGCTCACGCTCACTCGTCCCAGCAGTAGTTGTTGAAGGTTATAATGCATAAGAAAGAAGAAATAAAACTTTTTAGCTTAGCATAAAGTGGTTGCGGTGGTTGTTTGTTTTTTAATTCTCAATACTGTTTTTGTTAATTAAACACATTTAAAAGTCAGAGGTGAGGGAAGATGGACTTACAAATATTTTCTTGTGATCTTTGTGTGTGTACAGGAGACCTTCTGGTGTTCCTTTCAATAACTCTAGGAAGACAGGAGGACCTGTGCAAATTTTGTGCTTGTATGCTGATGATTCCCCTGCATGTTTCTTGCCTTCCTCCCTGAAATCTCTGCCACTGTGTTTGACAGAGTGTTTGACAAAACTGCCAAGTTTTGTGCGTGCAGGTGGGCTGGAAGAGAGACACTGTAATTGCCCTTCCTGAAGGACAAGGCTGTAGTGTTAGTTTACATCCTATAGGATGTAACAGAATGCATTTGAGAGCCACTTTGGCAATAAATGTGTCAGCTGTGGAAAATACTGTTGTTGGTGCTGTTGAATCAGAAGATGCAACCCAATGGATGTTTGGTATTTGAAACTGTGATATTCAGTGGCAATTCTTTCGTTGCTCTGTGATTGTTCAGTGCTTGTGGAAACAAAATAATTAAAAAAAGTGAGTTCTAGTGGTCTGTAATTCAGAAGCAAATAAGGTGAGGAAAAATAATTCCCCAACTATGAGACCGTGGTGTGGAATTTGGGAGACTTGAATTCAGCTATGTGCTTTACTCAAGATTTCCACTGCTTTTGAGCAGGTGACCTGATTTCTTTATGCTTCCGTTACTAATCTATGAAAGGAAGAAAATGGCTTTATTCTATATCCAGGAATATTGTGAAGAAAAATACTCTAGAGACTTTTTAGGCACTCTGTTTACAGGACTGGAATTGTGTAAGTACCTAAACCAGAGTAGAAATACAGAAGTGCAAACTTATGGATGTTCACACAATTCCTCATGAATGTCATTATTTTTGGAGCTGTAGTCTTTTGAATAGGGTTGCATTAATGTTTTTAAGTCTGTGTTCAGTAGGATGTTATCTTGTACAGTTTCTGTTTTTAGCAATCATGCACTTAGATCTTACAAGGAGTGACAGTAATCTTCGTTTTGGCATGGATACCTGAATTCTGACTCTTTGTTTTGACTTAACAAGAAATTGTGCATGTCTTCCTTGTCTGAGAGCTGGGTTGCTGCACCTGTTCCTTCTCCTTCCTTTTGTGTTCCTGCAGAATACTTGCTCCTGAAATCAAGGACAGGTGGCAGAAGAAAATTGTGAAGGTCCTGTCTGAGACAACAAAAAATAGGAAAAACAAGTTTGTGAGATATCCACAGAGCAGGTCTGAATGAGTGTCAAGGCCTGTTTACAATAGAAGGTTACTTAACAGGCTCTTTGCTAGTTCTATTAATATTTCAAGATTAGAGAAAAGGTTATGGAAGGAAAATATTTTCCTTTAAAATATATATTTTAAATAGTTGTAGCTACTATTTTTATCTCTATGTGAATCTTTGTCATACTAAAGGAAAGAGATTTTTTTTTTTTTTTTAAATGGTGGTAACAATTGCTGTGGAACAGTTACCTGAAACCTGTCCTGACTGATTTGTTAGTGTTAGCTACACGCTTCCTGCCCTCCTTGTTAATTTGAAAATTTAGTTTTTTTGTGCAGAAGGATGATTTTAATTAAAATTCCTTGGTAGTACACAGTCAAATTTCAGTGCTGTAAAAATGCTTAAGTACAAGAGTTGCATTTAAATTTTCTCTGAATAGAATCCTGCTTTACCAAACAACCTTTAAATCATTCCTTGTTCGTTTGGGATGACTTTTGCTTCTTCACTTAAGTTTTTCTTTTCTGTTGTAGGAAGGTACTTGATTTCTGCCCAGAAAGATCTAGCTTGAGCACATTCATTTTCTTTCATAGTATGTAAGAGAGAGATTTGGAGTTCTCTCTCTCCTCACTGATACATATAAATCCACATCTGCT
Organism: Psophia crepitans; assembly: GCA_013399095.1. NCBI lineage: Eukaryota > Metazoa > Chordata > Aves > Gruiformes > Psophiidae > Psophia > Psophia crepitans. Next base: position 372,190 of record VWZZ01006213.1, on the reverse strand, counting down.
TTCACATTCACAGTGAGGACAGATGCTTCCTTGTGTACCTCACTCTTGCTCTGTTAGGACAGGCAAGAGCTGTGTGTTTGTATTTTAATGGAAATGCCTATGCTTTTAGTTTTGTTTTTATTTGGGGTTTTTTTTTTGTTTTTTTTTTTGTTTTTTTTTTACTTTCAGTCTAATATTAAGAAAAAAGTTGTTTCAACAGCCTAATATGCTTGTGATCCAGCATCTGGCTAAAATGTCTGTTTACTGCATAACCTGTAATGAAAGTAGAAACTTTTCTGGGATAAGAATAACTGTAAGGTGTCCTTTTACTGGTACGTTCACAAGAATGCACACAAAAGTACTTGCAACTTTTTTCATTTCTGTTTTACCAACTTCAAATAATTGAATGTTATACAGTAGTACATGTCTTGCACTGACCATGATTTCTGTATTTTTAAGTTTTTTCTGTATTTTTAAGGCATCTGAACTGTGTTTATTAATTAAATTAATTTGTGATTCTTAAAACACGCTGTGTCATGCGTAATCATGCTAGCTGTATGCATTAGGGAGACTTTTGTTAGCTTTTTCAATTCCAAAGAGCTGTTGGAAAGCTGTAGAAATGTTACGGCAACACAACTCCATCATAGCTCCTTTTCTGAAAAGGCTGGTGGGACAATTGTGTGCATATAGTTTGGTTCTTTCAACTTCAAAGACTTTGTATAGTCACGATACTTTGATGCAGAAACATCTTCGGGTTTACAATAAGAAGCGTAACTGTCATAATATGATACTTTTTGGTAGTGGCACTTTTTTGTTCACTACAAATTTATTTGTTTCAGAGAAGTGGCAGAAGAAAGTATATTTCGGAATCTCCTGGAAATCCTGGTGAGCGCCTCAAGTGAAATTGAGCAGGCCTGCAAGGGCTCCCGTGAATTGGTAGACCTAGACACCTGCCTGCTGCTCATAGCAGAGTGTTTCAGATGTCTGAGGAATGCCTGTGTTGAGTGTGCCAAGAATCAGCATGTCATGAGGTATAGTTATGATCCATTTTAACCCATACAAAAATATAACCTTCTGATGTTTGTGTGGTTTTATATAGAGATTCTTATTTTACACTGCTGTGTTAGTTGATTTATTAACTGATATTTCCTGCTTGATGCAGTCACTTGAAATGGAGTATGCAAGGAACAAAAATAGCTGACCTATTTGTAGGTCAGAGTTTGGGGCACAAAGTGTGTCCTTAGTGCCAGTCGATTATGCAAATGATAGCAGCCTTTTGGAAGTCTGACGGTTGAACTGTCCTTTTTTTCCTCTTTTGTTTGTTTAAATTTTTGGGTAATATGATGAATAAGTAAATAGTTTTAATTATCAGTTACAGGGTTAGTATGGGGGGGGTTTTTAGGGTACATTTAGATCTGTGTGGCACTCATGGCAAAGTATAGCATGTGGAATTTTGCATATCAACCCTGATATGTATATAGGTAAACAGATGGATAAGTCGTCATCTGGCTTCTTAAAGTTATTTAGCTGCGGTTTTTTTTGGTTTTTTTTTGCCTGTGTCTGTTGCAATATTGAGGGTATGCTTAGGATATGGTTAGCTGTAGTTACTGAAAACCTGGGAGTCTACTTTCTGTTTTTCACAAAAATCCCAAACAAACCAAACAATAGCAAATGTCCCCCTCCCCCAAGAACCCAAAATCAACTAACCAAAAAAAACCAAAGCCACAAAACTTGTGACAAGTTTGTTAGTTCTTGAAGAATTGTTGTGGAGTACAATCTTAAAATTTGGTTTCTTGGGACTTGTCAGATTTGATTTATTAAACTAAGTATCATTTTGATATGGGATGAAGTTGCAGCTTCTGTGCTGGGACAGAATTTTGTTAATGCCACAAAAGTTGCTGGAATTCTTGTAGAAGGTATTAGTTTTAGAATAAGGTAAATCTAAGTCAGGCTCTTACCTTTTTGTCAGTGGCAGTGCTAGCACTCGTGGTCATGTTGTAGGTCAAGGAACTGATCTGACAGAAAACTTACGTGATGGTTTATAAATTTTTGCTGGGTGTGCGGCCAGACTGGATTCATTATTGTAACTTACTGTAGCTCCATCATTAGTCATGTTAACAAAACAGGGGGAACAGAATTACATGGCTGGGAGTTGGTAGGATTGACCTGTTCAGTAACATGAAAAACACAACCTAGTTATGGGTATCTGAATTCCATTAGAAACTAAAAACTAAATTGTACTGTGTAATGGAATTCAGATATCCAGCTGGCTTCTGAACAAAAATACCTGTGCTGCGTGCTTGCCCTCACTGTGCAGTTAGCACAGCCTTGTTCACTTAGGAAGCTGGGTGCTAGTAATTGTACTTTCCTTTAGACTGCAGGAGGGGGAAAGGCCTGTGTGGATAGAAAGTTCTGACCTTGTTTGTAACAGTGAAAGACTCAGCAGGTCACTCATGGGTACTGTTTTGGCTTTGTAGCAGCATAACAACTTATGCTCCTTTTAATCCCACACTGGGTGCTTTGAGCCAGCTGTGTATTAGCCAAATATTTGTGTTGATTTTAAATGGTTGCAAATGTGCAACTTCTTTAGGAAGGAAATGTCCTGAATGATGGAAAGTTGTGAACAGAGGGAAAATTATGTGCCTTTGATATTGATTTGGAGTGTGCAACATTCAGATATTAAAAAAAAAACAAGCACCAAACTACAAATGGCTCAAAATCAAAACATTATTTCTAGGAAAGGATGCAGAGATTGTTTGCACATGGATTGTGCAACAGCTTTTAAACCATTGGGGAATAAGAAGCTTTGTTGCTTCAGGGAACAATTTTTCTGCTTTTTGTGCTGTGAAGAAATTTGGGGTGTGAAGGAACAGGGAATGAATCTGATCTAGTGGACATTGTCCCTGCCTGTGGCGGAGGGGTTGGATTAGATGATCTTCAAAGGTCCCTTCCAACCCAAACCATTCTGAGATTCTACTTGTGATTCCTTCTCACTGGAGTAAGAACAAATGATTACTTGAGCTTCCCTGCTTCCCTTTGAGAGTTTTGTGTTTCCATTTGAACTGGCTCTGTTGTCCATTTGATGGTTGTCGCTAATTGCTGTGTCGGTATTTAAAATCCTCAAAGTTTATTACTAAGTAGCATACGTTGACACTGTTTCTGAACACTTGAACTTGAAACAAAGCAGTTTTTACACAAATAAAGCTATTCAAATTGCAGGAATAACCTGCTGGTTTTTAACATCTGATGTAGAAAAACAGCAAAAAGAGAGGAAAGGGTACTCAGCTGTGAAGGTACTGTGTCCAGAATTGTTATATGTGCAGGCTGATGCAGTAAACCTGTTCCTTTTGCTTCTGATAGTAGCAGTGTGGCTACTGGTAGTCAGGCACAGTGAAGTAGGATAAACTGCCTCTTATTTCAGAGTTTCTGAAGGTGTTAAAGACTTGCTGTTAACTTCAGTGAAAAACATTTTCCCTTTATTTGAGTGTATTTCAAGTGATTTTTTTTTCCCCGCACGAATTAATAATAGGAACTTGGGTCTCATCTCTACATCTGTCCATTTGATCAAATTGCTTCATGGAATACAGAAAAAAGAAGAATTGTTATTGACAGGTAAGACTGTGGATTTTGTTAAATATATAGCCTGTACTATTTATTTTTTTTTTGTCTGAGAAGTCTTGTGGTGGTATGATGTCACCTTGCTGATGAATTTTATATTTTTTTTTTCATAAATAAGCTTAATTGTTTCTTGAATTGCGATTAAGAATTAGGGGACCTTCTTGGAAAAAAACCTCAGCCCCAAGTCTAGTCCGATTGTATTTTCCTTCAGCTATTCCCTGTAGATTGTTAAAGGAAAGATGTATGGAAACTTCTTTAAAAGTAACCATGATATTTGAATTGCAAAAAGGAAAAGTTCTTGCAATACCTCCATTCAAAATATGTTCTGCTGTTTTACTGTCTTTTTATTTGATCTGCGAATGTAGTGAAATGAAGAAGTACTCCTTTTTATTTTGATGACACTTGAAATAATTTATCCAATTCAAGGAAACAAATTTTGTCTGTGACTTTTTTAAAAATTATTTTTTTATTTTCGTTTCTGTACTGTGGTTGCTGACCAGTCAGGGTAATATCTGCCAAGAACTAAGTACTGATTTGAGTAGTGTTCACATTTCCTTAATGGATGAGTTTTTTTCTTTTCATGCAACGAAGGGAAAATCTGAATGCAGCATCCTTCCTCTTTAATGGCTGTTATTACTACCAATTTGTGTCAAACTCATTTCACTGGATATTAAGGCATTTTCAGTAATTCTCTTCACAATCTGTCTTTCCCTGTGTGTGCATGTGAAGCTTGATATAGGGCACTGCTATCTGTAGTTGAAGAAAGTAGAGGATATTTGGTTTCTCTTGCTACTTTTATTTCTTTTCACTCCCTTTACTTAAGTAAGGGTTTTACTGGGTTCCTGTTGCTGCTTTTCTATCATTTTGTGAAAGCAAGTGAAACTACTATTGTGCAGTAACTTACTCTCAAACACGTTTATGAAGCTGGGAAAGAGCAGTGAAGTTCAGGATTCTGTTTTTCCTTTTGCTGCTATATTTGGCTCAAAATTAAGGCTTCCAGGCATGTGATGGTGTTATGCTTAAGCTGTGTTCACTCCTTCACTTGTTGTTGGAATCCTTCTTCCAGGGAAGGATCAGTGATGGTAAACGCAGCCCTTCAGTGTGTGAGGACCAGAACTAAACCCTGCGGGTGGCAAAAACAGGTCTTGCTCAATGACCGTCAAGAGGAGGAACTGATAGCATGCAGGAGTGACTCAAGCCATGTCACAGCGTCCGATAGGGAAGACTGGGAAAACACATGGAGGGCAAGAACGTCCTGCCCCACAGTTGTGAATCCCTTCGTAGACCAGTAAGAGAAAAGGAAAAAATGGTGGAAACTAAAACGCTGGTTTTGTCCAGCCTGACGTTGTCCCTACTAGGGTCCTTGACAGCAGTAAGCTCAAAAGGCTCTCCTGGGGAGGTGGACATCCCACCTTCAGCTTATTCAAAGCATCAGGAATTGTGGTGTAAGAATGCCACTTTGCGGTCATGCCTCCCAGCATCTGCATTGGAGTGAGCAGGGTGACCCCTTGTTGGTTACATGCATGCCCTGAGGTTTCCCCCTCAGTCCTGTGACTGCTGATCCCTCCTTGATGGGTACCGTCTGTATGTGTGCTGTTCTCCTGCTCCTGGGACCTGAAGAAGCATCAGTGAATGTTACTCGGTAAAAAAAGAGAGGAAGGGGTGGAACCCAGTAATTTGATTAGCTGCTTCAGACTCCTTTTCCTTGCAACTCCAGAGAATGTTGTAAAATTGTTGAAAATTAAAGGGGGCATTGACAAGAAAATTTCTAACAGTATTTTAATAGGAAGTGTTTTGTAACTCTTACTCTACATAGCCGTTCAACAAATGAGTTTGAGTTACTACTAAAATTTGATATATTGACCCAGGATAGATGCTTCATTTGATACTGAATGTAGTATTGATCTCATTGGAAAAGAACTGTGTTGATCATGGCTTAGGTATTCCATTTATGTTAGTACAACAAAAAAAGATTTCTAGACAAGCAAGTGTTGCTAATTCCTTGCCGAGTGATCTGATGAGCTTTTTGTTCTAAGTGAAAATTAAGTCCCTAGAGCACCAGCTCCTTCTACAGGGTATACCTCAGAAGTTAATAGTTACATTCAACATACGACTGTTAGTCGTACTTTCAAAAGCGAGGCAAATTGCTAAATCGAACTTGGATAGCACCTTTGAAACAAAAGGAACCCATGAAATTAGTAAATGTTACTGTGTTTATTAACTGTATTTCTGCTTTGTGATTCTCCTCCTCATATTCCATATAGGAAATTGGATCACAGGGCTAGAGTAGCATGTGTATTTTGTTCTAGTAGATAATCAGGTGTTGAGTGGAATACTTCAAGTTGTTCATTTGCATGTGTGTCCCATTTCCTCCATTAAATGGCTGCTTGGATTTGCTGATCACTCTTGGTGCCTGTTTGTATCCTTAAGGTATTTTAAATACATTCATGTTGCTTCCATACCAACAAAATAAAGGGATAAAGAGGTAATGCTGTATTACAGAGGAAACAGTACTAAATAATGTTTCGGTTCCTGTCCCTGTGAAAAATTTCCGGAGCAAATAATTGTAGGATACATAAATTTGGAGTTCCAACATTACTGTATTTATGAAGAAGAGAGATTGAAAATTCTTTATGCAGACTGAAAAATTGTTTTAACCTGATCTGTGGTTTGTTTTCATTCTTATCCGTTGGTAACTGTTAAGACCAGTAAGTCTCTGAGTGGTTTGGAAATTTTTGTAGAAAAGTTTAGTGTAGTACAATTTGTAATGGTTAAAACCAGAAATGAAATAAAGTATATATGCTCTGGCCACTGCTGTGACCAGTGTGGTAGTTCTAAGAGAAGGGATGAACTGCCTGTTCTAGCAATATATGTTAAAAGCAGCAAAGAAGGAGGTGCTGTGCCAAGTGCTGTGATTAAAAACTGTTGCTAAGATTCATTCAATTAAATCCAGATACCTTTGCATCTTATCTAGGAGAAATACTTTTTTTTTTTTACACAGTTTATCTTAGGCTCAGGTGGTATATAGATGGTTAATTTGGCTCCTCACTTCAGTATATTTACTGAAAACTCTCTACTGCAAGTTTTCGGCAGATTTTTTTTTTTTTTAATGTAATAAAAAGTTAGATAAATTCCTGTATGCTTGTAATGTACTTGTCCTAGCCAGCTGTGGAAAAAGCTGTTGTCTTGAGTACGTGATATGCCAGTAAGGCAATGATCCAGAAAACCTGAAGGTGAGTTAGTATGTCTGTCGTGGAATAGCTCTTTACAGCTTTAGATAGGTTTAAAAATAACTAGTTAATATATACATGTGGCATATAAAGATTGTCCAACCCCACCTGCAAGCCAGCCATGCCTGTAATAATAATCTCCTTTCTTTTTAATATATATGTAAAAGAACGTTTTTAGGCCTTTCCTGTGTAGTCCTGTTACAGATGGATGTTTGTCCCTGGTTTTCCTTGCTTCTTACTTCCCAAGTTAGTTTTAGTTGCATTCCACAGTCTAGTTTTTCTTCTTGTAGTTGCTTACAATACATAGTAGTAATTTGTCTTGAGCAATTCATATTTTGTAGTACTTAGAGAAGGGAACTTGCTCTAAGGAGTTGCACAGTGAAAGCTGACAGCTAGGTGAGCACAGGGGCTTGATGGACAATGATGCTAAACAAGTGTTTAACAATTTGTAGCTCTTCTGGGTAGCATCGAAACTGTCAGATAAGTCACACATGCTTATAAATGTACTCTGTTTTCTTATTGCTCCAACAGCCCTCCATCTTCGTGAGATGCTTCTTGGACAGTATATGAACACTGGACTTCTCCTCAGTGTTCTTAAAAATATGCATGCTTAAAATCTAGGAGGTGGGTGATTGTGTAAGGAGGTACTTAACCTCTTAGGTGTCAGAGCTTGGGTATTCCATTTTTTATGCAGAAATGCTGCATATGAAATGGTCCATTACATTTCTTTAACTGATTTGAGACCACAGTCTTTCAACAAGTAGCTAATAAGATAGTTAAATTTTTACTTGGCGTCTTAGGAAAAAATCAAGTCTCTGCAGAATATGGATTTAATGGAAATTTTTTAGTACCCTCTCCCCATCCAGTTTATTCTAGTTATTTTTTTAATTTAAATTAGAAAAGGCTCATCATAGCAAGATTTTTTTTTTTTTCCCCTACCGTGGGTACAAAGACCAAGAACAGTTACCAGAGGAGCAGGCTAATGAAGCTGCCAGATGAACTTTAAGTGAACTTAAAGCAGATCCAGGTCTCTTAAGAGCTAAGAAATAGTTCAGTATGTTAGGGATTGCAGCAGACATAGGAAATATCCTTGTCAGAAGCCCAAGGAGAAAATCTCCTTCACTTCATAGCATGTGTCTTGTTTTGGTTGTGATGTTGTTTGGGGTTTTTTTTCCCGTTTCCTATGGCAAATCTTAGGCTTTCCAGCAGAATCTGGCAGACCTTTGGGAAGGTACATTGAGGTTTATCAAGATGATGGATCTTTAGATTCTAGAGTGTGCAATCTGGATTTTGGATTAATCTCTGAAATCTGGAAAAAACAGCTTTGTTTCTCCTTCAGAGGTTGCAGTCAGGGCCTGTTTTGAAGCTAGCTTATGTTCAATAGACTGTGTTCTATCTGATCCTTTCATTGATTCCCACCCTCACCCCATCCTGGACAGAAGGAGCTTTAATCTTTTTGTTTGTAAATAGATCTTCTCAAACCTTTCACCGCTTCAAAATATTGCCGATGCTGAAGAATGTGCTTTGAATTCCAACATAATTGCTTAAAAAGTATTTGTCTGCCAGAATACTTTTCTCTCCTCTAGGATGAAAAGGCATTGAATGCCTGATAGCTGCCCTTCGTGGGACAACTTGTTGTGCAAATTGTCTGAATGAGCTGATTGTACTCTCTGAGCAGAACAGAGTGCAACTGCACCTTTTCGGCGGGAAGCAATACCACGCTGTTTGCGTGCGCCTGAGAGGGGTGCTCTGAGTGTCACACCAGCATTTCTCAGTTCCAGGCTGCTGGTGATACTCAAGCTAGCTTTAAACTAAGTAGCACTGGTATCATTATTGTTATGCTGTGCTGATGCATGCCTCTTAAGTTTTGAGGGGTTTTAACCAACAAGGGTAAGCGGCGTGAACATGCATTAATGGGGAGAGTATTAACAGCACGCGTTGATGTCATGGGTACTCCTGGAGATCTCAGTCAAGACGAAGGTCTAGATGTGCTAGCTGTTGATACAAAGGTTTAGGTCATTTGCTGCTCTTAATGTTATGAAGTCCAGAGGCATTGGGTAAATTGTAGTGGATGATAAGCTTGAATCCTTGAACAGGAATTTGACTTTGCTTCCAATTTTCTGAAAAGTGTTCAGGTGTAGTTAAACTGCAACAGGATACTGTATTCAGAACAGAACTTAAAACATTCCTTTAAAAGCAGTGATGAAAGACGACTCTGTAGACTTTTTTTAATACTGTGCTGCTTATAGTAACAAGCATTTTTTGGGAGGATGTTCAGCAAAGTGAATATCATATGTCTAACACCTGTTCACACCTTTCTTGAGGGAGGATGTGTGGGGAAAATATGGAATATCTTGTTTTAAATATTTTTAAAATACTCCAAATGCCATGTACTTGCAAGGGAACTATGAAGAAAGGTTTCTTGCTTTGAGCAGAAGAGGAGAAAGATTGTGATGGTGTTCAGGTAGAGACGACCACAATGAATCTATGAATCTGAAACTTCTTGAGTGCTTTTTTTTTTTTTTTTTTGCTGGTTTTTGTTTTCCCCTCTGCCTGCCAGCATCACTAATAATAACTTGAGTTCAGCTTTAGTCAGTGTTCTTTTAGTACTCAAACTGATTTGGACCTGATCAGTTATCATGCGTATTTTCTTTTAGTTAATGAAAAAAGAATTGCTTTTGACCCATTGCTGCGTTAGGGGTTGCTCGTAGTTTAGGAAGAAAGTGCATTGGAAAGTACTTGTTAATCTGCAAGTGCAGAAGGGAAGTACTCTGCAGAGGAAATGTCAAGAAGTAACCTTCAAGTTCAGAACTCTCTGAAAATAAAAACAACGTTCCTCCTTCATAGAGATTAAAACCAAAAAGGCATAAGGATGTGTGTACTTCAGAAAAAAGAGGTAAGGAACCTATAGGCTATATATAGCTTCCAGAGATGCTATTTCTTGGCAAAACCGTATGGGATGGAAGCTTTTCATCTTTGATGAAATAACAAGACAAAAGCTTTCTCTTGAGGTCTGCAGGAGGAGAACATCACACAGTTGAGCAAAGGGATACTTGATTTCTTTGTAAACTCTTGAAGATGAAGGCATGCTGTGTTAAAAAGCCACCAAATCAAGCTGTAGGACTTCATGAGGTACTAGAAAATCGTGTTGACATTTTGCTGTGAGAGATCCCTGAAAAGAAATGGGGAAGAGATCAGAAATTCCCAGGAGCTGCATTGGGTAGCTTATCCCTTCTAAAAAGTTGTTAATTCAAAGTAATTTTCAAGGGTTTACAGAAATGGACATGTTTAATCAAACGTTTTTGAACCTGAGTAAACCAGAGAGCTTGATTTGTATTTGCAAAAGTATTCCTGAAAACAAAAATGAATGAATACCGGTTAAATGATTCAAGTGATTTTGACCTCCTCAAGAGAGGCTAGGAGAAATAAATCTTCTGGTTCTGTCCTCGTTCAGTGAAACAAGACAAAAGTTGCTTCTTTACTCTGACCTGTTGCCAGTTCTACACTCAACGATTTGCAAACTGGAATTGCACTGGAAAACCGAGACTGTCTAATTTTGAGGGCAAGGAAAAGCTTAGAGGAAAGTGGCATTTTCAGACCTGCCAAAGCACACTACACTGATTTTCCTTTATTCATTTTTTTTTAAATGGGCAGCCATGTGTCCTTAACCATTTCTTGATTCTTGTAAGTATTTATTTTCTCCCCCGTAGAAGGCAATGGCAAGAGCAGCACTCTTACTTTTAGTCCTACTAAAAAGATTATATCTTGGCAATACAAAAATGAGCTAGAAGTAAATACTCTGACCCTTTTGGAATACATCTGAGTGGTCCCTTTGCAGAACCAGTTAGCTTGAGAATCGGGGCATTTAGGGCTTATGTACTGGTGTAAGAGTCTAATTGTCTGTGGCCTATTTTTGATACTTTCTTTTTTTCTCTACATTATCATTTGGAATGACTGGTCATTCAGCAAGTATGTTAAATTAACAGGAAAGAGAAACAGAGGGGTCAGCTGTGGAACCTAAATATTCTTTAATGAATGCCAGTATTGACTAAGGGAGTCAGTCTCTTATCTCTTGTGCTTCTCTCTTATTTCCTGATGAGTATCTTTCAAGTTTCTATTATTCTGTAAAACATTTACATTCTGCTTTCACTGCTTTGTGTAGTTCTTTAATCATGTTGCTCTGAATGGTTTAATTTCCAAATTACTGCTTGTGTTTTGTGTATGAAAAATAAATATTTTAAAATATGCCCAGAAAGTGGGATAGAACAGTAGATTGCTATGACAGACATCATAGCAGAACAAATACCCAGAGCTCACGCAGTGAGTTGGGAAACCATTGCCAAGCTTTATTGCATATAAACAGAGGTCTCTCTTCGCTATCTGAACAACAAGTGTCTCCATACAGCCTTGGTTATATGGATTTGGATTTGATTGTAATATGACTACAATTGAAGAAGTTGTAACTTCTAAATTGCATCCTGGAGACTCTCAAACACAACCGCTATTAAATTTAAACCAACAGGACTAAGGAAGGAAAGCTAATCCTTCCTCTCTTCCTACATCAGTGCCTTCTATATTTATCTCTGGAGGAGGAGGCAAACTGTTTTGTTGGGGTTTATTTTGTTTGGGTTTTTTTTGTTGTTATTGCGTTGTTTTGGGGTTTTTTGTGAGCAAATACTGTAAATTATTATACTGCAGATTTCTTATGTGAGTCGTGTTGCATGCTGATTTAGGTGGAATGAGAGAGTAAGTGGTTAGAAAGCTTGAGCCGTTTTACTTGTCATACAGAGTCAAAACATCGCGAACAGTTAATAGGTGACATTTGTCAATGTAAATTCATATTCATATTAGCTTTTCTTTCAAGAGAGAGGAAGTGGGAGAGAATGGTTCCTGAATTGGACCCACAGTCTGTGGGGTTCGTTCCCAAAAAGCAGCATGAAAAGAGAATGCCTCAGTTGCTTGGAAGAGAATTTAAAAATCTGCACTTCCATTTATTTTTGTATTTGGGGTTTCCTTTTGCTTACTGCTAGCACAATTAAACTACTCATGTTTTACAGCTTAAATAAACCAGATGCTAATTTAAACAAACTTTTTTTTAGCCATATAAATAAGGGACAGCCCTGATTTTGAGTTGCCAGTTTCCATGTGTGATCATTGCTTTGTCTGTCTAGGCTTTTAGTATGGGGGATTGGTGCCAGTACTTTGCTGCCACTATTAAAGTAAAAACTATAATTACATTGTCAAAATAATATTTATAGTATTTTCGGGGAATAATTGTGGGAGTGTGACGAATATATTATACTCATCAAACTTTTATGTAAACATAAGCATGAGTTTTTTATTTGACTTATTGGTGTTGTTTTTGGCCTTTGTGTTTTTCCAATCTGTAAAAATAATATTGGGATTTTCATGGTCTTTGTAGCATTTGCAGAGTATATGCCCTAACAATCAGTTGATACACTAGCTGGTAGAAGAAAACTGCTATTTGCACTTGTATTGGGATTTTGGTTTCATGTTTCCATAGCTTAAGAAAATCCTGTGTTTTTTTTTAGTTTTGCTATCCCTTAATTATTATAGCTCAGAGCGTTTTACTACTTTGCCAAACAGGAAAGTTTTAAGTAATTGGTTTGTTCTCTTGGTATCATTTGGGGTTGTTCAGGTTTTTTGGTTTCTTTGTGTTTAGCTCTTTTTTATTATTATTATTCTTTTTAATTGAAAGTGACTTTGAGTACTTTTGAAAGGTGACTGTGAGCATGTCCCAGAAACATCTGTGCTACAAAGCAAGTACGAGGTTTTCTAATAACAGACAGTTGCCCCTTTGCCTAGTTATTGGTGCGGGCAGGACTTCGGCATTATTGCTGCTGGGCGATGGTAAGTTACCAGATGCAAAAATACTCTAGGCCTGCCCTGTACTGCAATTTTAACTTTATAACTGCTCTGTCTGTGCTGTGTTTTGGTGCATATTGCCACAGCTTTTTAATGAACTGTCTCTCTTTAGAACGTCTACAGCAAGGATTACAGCTGTGCAACCTGCACCCTTCTAACCTGCATGTCAACCTGATGCCATCTTCTGTGGGTGAGAAGGTTCTCTTGGTCTTCGCAGTTTGGCCCAAATTCCATTAAAGGGTGGGGAAAGACGGATTTGGGTGGGCGGTGGTGCAGGTCATTGTTCCAGGTCTTTGTTCTTTGGTCTTCTTTCAGAAACTGCAGAACAGAGAGCCAACTTTTACACCTCTTTCAGCTGTCCGCAGAAGGAAAAGAGCCAAACCTGGACTGAGACGATGAATTGTCCTGAGTTAGCAAACACCATGTTCTCTTTAGCTCTTGTGCGAGTAAGAGTGGTTAACTCCTGCTCCGTTCACTGAGAGTCCCACACTTTGAATCTCGTGCAGTGTGTACAGGCACAACTAACTGTGCCCCGTATGGTTAGTACTGTAAACTGTATTTATGGGATACAGCAATAACTGTCATTTTGAGTGAGTGCCAATGTTACCCTTGTTTTCAGTCTGACACATCTGTATCCATGCACATGGCTTGGCTGTGACTTCTGGTATTAATACAGAAACTTTACACATGCCTTAATTTCTTTTTCTCATTTTAATAACATCTGGAGTGGATTGAGGTTTGAGGAGCGCAAGTTCAGATCCATTGAAGACTGGATCAGCTTTAGGAACAGGGACACTATCAAAACACAATGTTTTCTTACCTTAGTGGGGAGGAGCGAGGGGTAAGGAGGAGGGAGAGAGGCTTCCAACAGGGCCTGAATCATCATTGCTAGACCCTTGATACCAATGGCAGCCGCAGTAGTTGTAGAATCTTGTGTCTGAATACAGTAAGCTCCAGCTTGCTGTGTTTATCCGTTGTTAGTCCACTGGAAGACTCCCCTCTTATTTTAAAATCTTTTCCTTGCTCTGGTCTAAATATCCTACTGAGTTTGAATCCAGTGGTTCTTGACAGTGGGATTTTTCCTGCCTTGAGCTTGGTTCTGTACTTGAGTCCTGTTGCTTCTGCAGTGACTGACTGATTTAAGCTGTGCTGAGCTGAATTACTTTATTTACCATGGACTGTGAATAAAAAAGTGTATTATTGCAGCAGGTTGTTGAGGTAGAATTTGAACTACAGACCAGATCCTACCTAAGGAGATTCACCTGTCAGATACTGATGACACGGATGGCATTGGAATCAAGCTTTGAAATAGTGACAAAAAAAGCTGGTGCTTTCCAACAGTTCAGTGTTTGTTGCATGGATGATCAAAACTGTCCTTTCCATGGTACTCATGGAAAATTTTTGATTGCTGTCCTGGGAGATAGAGGCACTGGCTGTCTCAGTGTTAATCATTCTGTTCTTTCTAGGAGAGAGACTAACCTGAGCTAATATCCTATAAGTTATAACAACTAATGGGTCAGTGGGCTGCCTTGTAGGTTTCCCTTTTCTCATTGCTGATACTGCTTTTAGGCAGTGTATGTAGCTGTCTTGTTTTTTTTCTTGCTCCCGCAATTTGGAGGCTTTCTAGTACAGCCTGCCAAGATGTTGCTGATTTATGACACATGCATAGTGGTTTTATAATGTCGACTGATACCCACTTGCAGCACAAAGGAAATGGGAGTTTGCTGATGTCTATTTAGTTAGAATGGTTTCTGGTTACTTTGGTTGAGGCTTGAAATGAACAGTAATGCCTGTATTTCTGTGGACCTTTAAATACAGTGTTCTGTAAGCCCTTTCCTTCCTTCCTTCCTTGCTCTTTACTGTCCCCTACCCTACCAACAAATCATATCAACAGGATTCATAATGAGGCAGGTTTCTAATCTACATAAATATATGCAAATCAAAACTTGCAAAAATACCTGTAGATTTACGATGGTCACCCCTAGTTGACTGTAAAGGCAGTGGGAAATTACCATTCCGTTATGGATGGAAAATTTGTTCCTTGCCTTTTTCTTTTGATGGAAAGGCTGTGGTGTTTTGGCTTTGCTCTGACATTGTGTGCTGAATTGACAGCTGCACAGCGCAGCTCCGTTGTGAGCAGAGCCATCATATTTCTTATCATCTTACCTTGCAGCAGCTGCTCGGTGGCTGTTTCTGGCTTCCCTCTAAATCAAAGGCAGGAAGAGGAACCAGTCTTTCTCTCATAATGTGCTAGGCTTTGGCTAGAAAAGGGCAGGCATCAGTGAGGTTTGCTAATTATGCATTGTCCCTAATAGATCCTGTTGTTATTGGCAGTGATAGGAATAGTGCAGGTCACATGCTTCTTCCCCATCTTACGGTTGTGGTGGAGGGAAGAGATAAAGGATATGTAAAGATTACATCATGTTCTTGCAGGATATGACCAGATCTAGATTGGCTGTGTTTTTCCCAGCAGGGATGTCAGGTTCATAAGATCAGTGTGGGAAGAATGGGGCGAACATGCCTTCTAATGCAGAGCTTCCTAAAGACAGAGCATCCTAATGTAGGGAGAAGAAGCTTTACTGTTTTCACATGTACTGAGAGGAAATGCCCCTACTAAAAAGTCTCCAACAGAGGCCTGAATGTGCTACAGTTCTGCCTCCGGGAAAAACAAAGATGGAAGGGGGATGGGAAGGAGCTCAAGGAAGATCCAGGCAAAGAGAACAATGTGAGAGGCATTGCTCGTCTTCGGATAAACTATTGCCTGTTAGGATAAAAATCCAAGTAGTTATAGTTTAGAAGTTCACCATGGTGTTCTCTCAACCTTTTGATTGTCATTGCCATGGCACAGCTTCCAGACTCTCCAGTTACATGAGCATTGTTCTGGTGGAAAAGGAGGGGGCTGTCTGTAACCGTGGCTTTCCAGACACAAGCTACAAGACTTCCCCCACCCCCATACTGCAACATCCTTTTTTGCTACCAGCTTTGGGCTTGGAGAGAAATGCCTCATGGCTGTTCTTTGTTTTTCAGTGAGAATTTTAGGGAGTACTGCCAGTGTAGAAAGGAAGAGTTATGAGATTTGTACCAGGAAACATCAAGTTATTTCCTTGTATTCCATCTTCTCAGCAAACATCGTGTGTGATACGGAGTGGACTGCAACAAGACAATAAGAAGAGGCAAGCTGCTTTTATAGATATAAAAATAAATGTTAATGCCCAAAAATGTAGATGCCAAAACTGTTGCTGTATATTAATGTGGGTATGCAAGTAAAAATACTGTATGTAAGTTTACTTTTTAATCTCTGCCTGTTGCAAAAGGACCATGATCCATTTGTTAGGTAGACACAGAATATAAATGGCCCAAGGGGGCAAAAAAAGTCTGATATCTTTTCCACAGACTTACAGAAAAAGATCATTTAGCTTTTCTAGGGAAAATGTAAGCACTTCAGTGGAAATTTTGGTTTAAATGAAACAACATCCACAGTATGCCATCAAAAATAATTGGAGAAATTTGCTCATAATCTTGGTTAGTGTTTTACATGTTAATCTTTTTTTTTTTTTTTTCCCCAGACCTGTACAAGGTATCATGTAGTAGTGTGTCACATGGTTAGATACCGCGAATAACACATAGTGGGTGGCCAGTCTTTTTGTTATTTTTCTTGGTTTCCTGGCATGGTTTGAGTCCAGGTTGAGACTCCCCAGTACTTGAAACTTGCTGATTTTGCTAGAGCGGGGTCTTTAAAGAGACATTGTCTGTTAGACTTAGACTCAACTTTTAGGTTGATTCAAGAAAAAGATTTTTACATCTGAACACATGCAGGAAGCTTATAAACGCAGTTCCCAAGTCTGCAAGCATTTACACGTTTTTTACTTCACATAAGAGAGTAATCTCAAGCATGTGTTTTTGCTACTTGTGGGGATGGAACAGGAGTCCCATTTATTATTCCATTAGATTTTAAGAGATAGTTTATTAGTCATGAACACACTTATGATGTTTGTTTTCTAAAAATAAAATGATCCATTTAAAATACCAGAAGATGAAGAGAACGGTCCTGTTAACTGTATTTAATTGCTATTGCTAATATGAATTGGTATCGGTATGAAACTGATCTTATGTCAGGCTGTCAAACTGACGCTTTTCCTAGTAAATGCCGAATTTTATTTCTTTAATGTACCATTATGAGATTAAATAAGTTAGAGCTTATTTTGTATCAGAGGCTAATTTGATGAGTGGTCTGATGATTTCTTCCAGCTCCCTTCTAATTCACTTGCAACTCCACACTTTTAGTAGTGTGGTAGGGTTTTTTCGTGTCTTTGAGTCAAATTCTCCTTTTTAGTAAGAACAAAGTGTTGATATTTTGCCTAGATGTTTATCTTCCAAGAACAGAATGGTTGTCCAGTCACTGCACATAATGTTCTGTTAATATTAGAGTTGGCATTTCTGAAGGGAAAGAAAAAAATGAAGACGGTTACTTTCTTTTGGAGGCGGAGGAGATGAGGAGTGGGAACAGAAACTTATTAAACACAACATTCTTGGTATTCCACAGATGGTAAAAATGGGTTACTAGTCTGCACTGCAGCAAGTGCAGTATGATCAAGGCGGAAATATAATCGGTAGCTAGACGTTCATTTTATTTACAGAAATAAAATACTAAGCACTATTTTAATAACTTTAAATGACAGAACCCATGTATGTATTGTACATTCAATTTGAGTAGTCTAGACAGACTGTTTTCCAAGGAAAATACATTTTCATCAGTATTTGTGGTATGATTCATGGTGGTGAAGAGGCAAATAACTCTTTTTATGACTGGAAGTTGCTTTAACTTGCAGCCACAAGGAAACAAGTCAATGACCGGATGATAGTGGTGGAAACTAACATTTTATAGAGGTCTACACCTTATGCTGAGTTGAAGGTTTTATTTTTCCAGGGATGGCAATATATCACAAAACGTTCTAACATTGTTGACAAACAACCAAAGCTGGTCTGTGTAATGGCTCACAGTCCACAATTTAGATTTGCAAAGCTCACAGGCGACTTAAAAGGTGTACAGGGTGATGAGAGGCTGTGATTTGGTCTAAGTACTTGTAAACATTTGTGCATGCCTCCAGTGCAGAGGGGCACACCATTAGTTGCAATTAATCTCGTTGATAGAAGCTTACCAGCAATGAACTCTTTAAAGTTCCAATACTAAAGTATAAACATTTTTTTGAAATATTGTCCCCTAACTATGTGGAGCAGAAGGAGACAAGGTATTGCGTGTTAAAATCATAATACTGGAAATCTTTGTCCTAATAACTTCAAGGATTTGAAGTTTCCATCTAACACAGTCTGATTCTGCAAATGACATCATGTGAAATGACATCTTTGTGAGGAGCGAGACACAGGCTCAGGCCTGTGAAAGTTTCACGTGTCCTTCAGACCATCTGGGTAGTACAGTAACATAATTGTTAAATGAAAAGTGTTCGCTAGGGCTTGGTTTTGTTAGTGTGTGTCCATAAGAGCCTGAAAGGAACAAATGGAGCTGTGAACTTGAAGGTACTGAACTACTGGAGTGCATTTAAGCCATCCTCATGCAGGGCCATAAAGTACCAGCTGCCTCACCTTTTGCATGGGAGGTGTTGAGCAACTCTAAAAGATCAGTTTACATGTAGACAAACATTTAGGTACCAAAATTCTTTAGGAAAAGAGTCAGTGTTTTCTCCTTGTACACATCGCCCTGTTGTATAAAGAAGTTGTTATTGTAGAACCTAGAAAATTCTCCATAACCCATTGCAGGCTGGTTGTGAAAGCAACATGTAATCTGAGTATTTGCATTTGCTAAAGAACATCCTGCTTTTATAGGAATGATTGAAATCTCAATGAGGGGAAAAATTTCTTCAGCTCTACGGTCGATCTGTCTATCAGAAGTTACATCTTAGTACATGTAATTTCCCTGTGGTTGACCATCAGGTTAAAAATAGTCTTGTTGACCACACACAGTGTAACATTTTTTAAATTAAAATTTAGCTGTGTTGATAGCTGCAGAATTAGTTCTTAAAGTCAGTGTTTCTAGACACTGGCAGCTAGGGAGTGGACTTAGGACTGATTTATTTAACATCTTAGGGAAAATACATACTTTTTTATAGTTGTTACAAGTAGTTTTTCCCAAGTACTTGCTAATGCAGCTGTAAAGAGTGGTTGACAATTATTTTTAGCTTCATAAAGATCTGTAAATTTTCAGGGAAAAAGTGAAATAGTCTTGTCTTCTTTATTATTTTTTTTTCCTTTTCAGAAAGCACATGGCTTATTGAATAGATGACAAATTGGTTTCAGCTTTTTTGTGCAGTGAAGTCACTAGTAGTGGACAGCAGTTGTGAGAATGGCTGTACTAGGTGTGACCAGGTAGATGATCTGCTCAGTCTGGTGTTAGAACTAAGAGAAGAAGTGGCTAGGTTAAGGAGCATCAGGGAGGCTGAGAGATCGACTGGTAGAACCAAGCTCTGCCCTCCCTGAGACAGACACAGGGGGAGCCACCAAGTGAAACCCAAGGTGAAGGCTACCCTGTATCCTCCTCTGGCCAGGCAGAAGGCAGTAGCCTTAAAAGAAGGAATGAATAGAGGCAGGTCCATGCTCAGCGTGGCAGGCAAACCTTCTCTTCCTTGCCCACCTCGCCTTCCCAAGTTCCTTGCTACAACAGATGTGAGGCTCTGGCTGTGGAAGGCCACTCAGAGGAAGATACGGAAAATAGTTGAGCTACACCAGAGGTAGCACTAAGGCCAGAAAGGCCCGCACCCTCTATCGTGACCACCTCCCTGAAGAAGAAAAGGTGGGTCATAGTTGTAGGGCGACTCCCTTCTGAGGGGCATAGAGGGTCAAATATGCAGGGCAGATCCTCCTCTTAGAGAAGTCTGCTGCCTCCCAGAGGCCTGTGTTAAAGACGTGGTGAAGAGACTCCCCAGCCTGGTACGGGCCACAAACTACTACTCACTACTGCTTTTCTGTGTGGGTGGGGATGAGGCTGAGACACATAGTGCCAAAGCAATCAAAAGGGACTTCAGGGTCTTGGGACAGTCCCTGGAGGTATCGGGAGCGCAGGTTATTTTTCCCCCCATCCTTACAGTTACGGGCAGTGGTGTTGGAAGGAACAGGTGGACACAGTTCATAAGCACATGGCTCCGTGGCTGACGTCACTGCCACAGCTTTGGGGTTTTTAATAATGGGATGGCCTACATGGCACCAGGCTTGATGGGCTCTGGTGGGATTCACCTCTCAAAGGGGAAAAAGGGTGTTTGCCCAGGGGCTAGCGGGACTCATTGATAGAGCTTTAAACTAGACTCAAAGGGGGAGGGGAATAATAGCAGCCTCGCCTGTGACAAGTGGTGGGACAACATGCCCAGGTTGGAGGGACAGGGTGCCAGCGAGGGCCCTCAGCCTGTTGCTCAGAGACATGCTGAACACACTGCAACATGCTTGAAGTCTAGTGGAGATGAGCCAGGGGCTCCTGGGGCAATGGGAGCCAACAGGGAAACACTGGCAAAATACATCAAAGGAGTTCCAGCCAGTAGGTCAGCCTCATCCAGAGCATAGCTGAAATGGCTCTGCAAACTCAGTAGCATGAGGAATGAACAAGGGGGCCCTGCAGGGTGATGGTCTCATTAGCATTACAGAGATGTGGTGGGATGGCTCCTATGACTGAAGTGTTGGGATGGAAGGGTACAGGCTCTTTAGAAGGGACAGGCAGGGCAGGTGAGGTGGGGTGTCGCCCTCTATGTCAATGACCAGCTGGAGTGCATGGAGTCCCACTTGGGGATGGATGAGGAGCTGACTGAAAGCTTATGGGTTAGGATTAAAAGGAGTGCAGGGGCAGGGAACATCATAGCAGAGGTCTGCTACAGGCCACCTGACCAGGGGGACCGAGCGGATGAGGCTCTCTGTATCGGAACAACCTCGCATTCCCAAGCCCTGGTCCTCATGGGGCACTTCAGTCACCCTCATATTTGTTGGAGAGGCAGCACAGCAGGGCACAAGCAATCCAGGAGGTTCCTGGAATGTGTCCATGACAACTTCCTCCTCCAAGTGATAGAGGAGCCAGCAAGGAAGAGTGCCGTGCTGGACCTTGTTCTTGGCAACAAGGAGGGGCTGTTAGGGGATGTTGAAGCTCAAGGCAACCTTGGCTGCAGTGACAATGAAATGGTGGAGTTCAAGATCCTCAAGGCAGCGAGAAGGGCGCACAGCAAGCTCACTGGCCTGGACTTCAGGAGAGATTTTGATGTTTTCAGGGACCTGCTTGCTAGAATATTGTGGGACAAAGCCTTGGAGGGAAGAGGGGCCCAAGACAGCTGGCTAGTATTCAAGGGCCACCTCCTCCAGGCTCAGGAGCGATGCATCCCAACAAGATGGAAGTCGTGCAAAAACGCGAAGAGGTTGCATGGATGAACAAGGAGCTCCTGGACAAAGTCAAACAAAAAAGGGAAGCCTGCAGAGGGTGGAAGCAAGGGTAGGTAGCCTGAGAGGAATACAGGGATAGTGTCCAAGCAGCTAGGGATCAGGTTTTATCAGGGAGTGTAGTGACAAGACAAGGGTGAATGGTTTTAAACTGAAAGAAGGGAGATTTAGGTTAGATGTTAAGAAGAAATGCATTGTGAGGGTGGTGAGGCACTGGAACAGGTTGCCCAGAGAGGTTGTGAAGGCCTCATCCCTGGAAGTTTTTAAGGCCAGGTTGGATGGGGCTTTGGGCAACCTGGTCTAGTGCAGGGTGTCCCTGCCCATGGCAGGGGGGTTGGAACTAGATGGTCTTTGAGGTTCCGTCCAACCCAAACCATTCTATGATTCTAAATCTGTCTTAATTTGATTCTAGACTTTCTTACTTTCACTGTAAGGACAGTGAAATTGTTGGCGAGGAGAAAACCGTATCTATATTCTACAGATTTCTAAGCATAGTTGAATCATGTTGCAACAGTGAAGTCCAGTAGAGACAAAAAAGAGAAACATGGAAATTGAATGCTAAGAAGATACTTCCATAGGTGGGAATACAAATTCTTCACTTTTATCATAGCATTTGTATTTTTTAACACATGCATACCTTGCTGTGAATTTACTGGTCTGGTTGGATTTGGATTTTGAGGGGGGTCTTTTTTAAAGCGTGAATACCAAAATACAGATTTCCAGTGCTCATATCAAAATTCACTGTTGCTTGGTTAGTACAATTTATCTGGAATAATCTTTGGAGAGAAGTACTGCATAAGAGACGTTTGGATACTACAGGACCACCAGGTGCAGCTGTGGAGTTTTGGGAGGAAGTGGTTTTTTGTTGTTTATTTTTCTGTTTTTTTTTTCTTAAGCATAACCATACAGATACTATTGCGATGTGATTCAGAGAATATACTGTGATGAGCTACTCTGTGTGGTGCTATAAGGACTTTTAGTGCTGTTTGCCATTCTTCATTGCTGACTTTCCACGTGTGACTGCTGGATGTGGCAAAGAATCATAGAATGGTTTGGGTTGGAAGGGACGTATGAAGATCATCTAGTCCAACCTACCTGCCAGGGACGTCTTCTACTAAACTAAGTTGCTGAAAGCCACATCCAACATTTCTAACAGTGGGTCATCTACAGCTTCTCTGGGCAACCTGTTCCAGTGGCTTACCACCCTCATCGTAAAAAAAAAATTCTTCCTAATATCTAATCTTAATCTACTTGCTGTTAGTTTAAACCCATCCCCCCTTGTCCTGTCACTACAGGCCCTGTTAACTTCCTCCATCATTTTTATAAGCCCCTCCTTATCTATCGAAAGGCTGAAATATGGTGTCTCAGGAGCCTTCTCTTCTCGAGGCTGAACAATCCAACTCTCTCAGCCTTTCTTGATGGGAGAGGTGTTCCAGCCCTTTGACCATTTTCATGTCCCTCTTTGGACTTGCTCTAATGGGTCCATGTCTGTCTTGTACTGTGGACCCCAGAGCTGGACACAGTACTCTGGATGGGATCTCACCATATAAACCTGTCCAGCATGTTGGTGAAGACCCTCTTGTCCCACTTGGAGAGATGAATCTCATCAGCTCCCAGCAGTCCCAGCTTCTCAAAGGTAGATCTGTGATCATCCGAGCTGAAAAGTAAATATTCACACTCCAGTATATGAACCTTATTTGGCATACATCATTGACCTGGCATCACGCTAAGTACTCTGAAATGGATTATACTTTTCTTGTACTATGAATTAATATTTTTTTTTCTTTTTTTGGGTAGGGAAAAGGAGTTCAGGCTCTGCAGAAGCAGTGCAGCAGTTACACTGCAGTTGTGACAGAACATATGAATTGATTGGACAGATTGTGAGCTAGGTCCTGTTGTGTGTAATCTGTAGTCCTGGTGTAGCTCAATTACCTCAGGTGTTTGTAGAGTCACATCTTTCTTTTGAATTGCTGAGATTCATCACATGAGATTACTTGCATGGAGAATTGTTGCATCATCAAGACATCCTCTTTTTCTGCTTAGTTGCAAATAGATGCAGTAGCTTTTGTCTCAGATTATCTGCTTGTCCATATATTGATCTGTGTTTTCTAATTAAAAGAAAAATATTAACCATTACTGGTTAAAAACAAGCACTTACAGATGAAAGTGGGTGTTTTCCATGGTGCATCCACAGAATCTTTCCCTGGATCCTTGCTTGTTCAGGACACCGTGATTGAACAAGGACAGTGTTGGTTGCTTTCGCAAATATTAAGACTCCAGTGTGTGATTAATGGAGACTTTGTATATATTTATTATCGTACTGCAAACATGTTCATAACATTTTGTATTTGTTACAGTAAGAATGACAACTTCTTTTAAAAGTTCTTTACCTTTCTTTTTTTCCTAGTCTGTAGTGTTTTTTAAATCTCTAACAACCAAAGTACAATTGATAGCTGAAAAAGGTCAAGCAAACTGCAGGTAAAAATTGGAGCATAATTAACCAACCTTATGTCTCTTTGAGAGATCTTTCTCATAGTACAGTAGGTATGGAGTTCACCAAGAGAAAGAATACCATTTTCCTAGAATTTACTGCCTTGTTATTTTTTCTAGCAGGGAAGTATTTCCATAAAATGTCCGCTAGAAAGGTAGCATGCCCATGCTTGCTGTCCTTCAGAAATATTCTAGTCAGCAGGATGGGAACCAGATGGATGGGAGAAACAGAAGCATAATGACAAGCAGAAAGTAATAAAAAAGTGCAGATGTGCAGGGAGAGAGAACAGAGATCTTAAGAACTAAAACATAAAGGAGAATATGATTTCAGAATGCATTATGGAGAAGACATGCATATTTTGGGCTTTAAAAATATATATGGGAAAAAAGTGACTATGTCCTAAGCCCAAGTGATCTCTTTTTAGACTTGCTTTCTTTTTGTTCTCAAGAGGATATATGCCCAGACCTCTGTAGGAAATCTGGCTGCCAGCTGGCATAGCACCTTTGAAAGAGACCTTATTTTATATTTTCAGAATCTGGCACTATCGGCCACCTCCATCTGTAATAGACTGCTGCTTATAATATCTGTTAAACTGCATTTTAACATGTAGTTTTAAGTTTCTTTGCCAACCTGTTAATAAGGGCCAGACTATTGAGAGCTGTCAGTAGGGCCAAAAAAAGTGTTTTAATTTTGTGAGGTCTGTGGATTCATGCTTCTGTTTTTCATGAGGTTACATCTTTTGGCGAGCTCTAAGATATTAACTTGTATGATGAAATAGCATCTTCCCATATTTTAAGTCTGTATTGAGAGGAGGCTGAAAATCCTTTGTAGCAATAGTAGAAATGTGTCATACTAAATGCAGTGTTAGAATTGGAGGCAAAGTTACTTCGAGTACTGGCTTTAATTTTTCTGGGCTAGAAATCAGAAAATATTGAGCACATCATCGTAGTATATAATGATTTGTCCAGCTAAATAGAATTTAATGTGGGTAGCGAGGGAACAGTTTCAGTTCTCCGGCCTCATCTCAGGGAGGGTGCCAGGGGAGTGCTCTCAGTAGCAGGCAGAGCGGCTCTTGCAGAGTTCAGGTGATGACAGGCAGCCTATTTGCGTTAATTTAATACAAGGAAGAAAGCCACCTCGGATTCGGAAGCAGCGAAATGGCCACTGCCATGTGGCAGCTACTAATTCAGCATGGGTTGTCTTCAGTTTGTGCTAACTGTAGCTCCAAACTTTCATTGATTCCAATCTGTCTGAAACCTTGACAGTGTCAACTAGTTCTTGTAATCACTAGTAACCAATGTTTGATATTCATATAAGCCTGAGGAAAAAAATTTTACTTGTTTTGGGTATAATTCTAGAATCCTCTGTAAAATAATTTTCATTGGAAGAGAACATGCAAGTATTTATGTACAGTAGCAGTGAAATACTGTACCCAAAAAATTACTTGAGATGGATTCTGTAGTGTATAGCTGTAATGTTGTTGAAGTTTGTTCATTTATGTGAAATTTATTAGTGTTTCTTTGAATTCCTGTTAATATATTTTCTGTGGTTTTTTTCAGCTCTTCGTTGCAGTCTCCAGTTTCTTGGAAACATTGCCGCAGGAAACGGAGATTCCCAGAATAGCATTTGGAAGTGTGCTTTCCCAGATCTCTTCTTGTAAGCATGGATGCGGATTTTTTTTTCTAATGTAATTTCTGTGGTTATATTCAAATCTTTGTACAGGATAGTTGTGCCTCTACTAGCACCATGAAGCTTTGAAAAATAACTTTGGTGAGAATGGGACAGTTGAGACCATATCCTGTATATGTTTTTTTTGTTAGTCAACCGCAGGGGTCAGGACCTTTAAAAAACCTGCTTGTTCTAAACTGACAGTAAATTGATTTCTTTTAACAGAAACTGGAGGGAAACTATTTTAAATTATGAGATTTAAACATAAATTTTATTTCAGAGGTGTTTTCAAGCAGTTACAATAATTTCCAAGAGCAAAGCTTTTTGTTTATGCACTTTGATGCTGTGCAGGCCTGTCAGTATTTGTGGATCAGATGGAAACTACAAAAGTGACTTAATATTTGTGTCTTCCAATTCTTTTGCCCACCTTCTAACCTCACCAGAATATCTTCCTGGAGGTTTGATGACATATGTGTGATGAAATATTACATAAATGATTTTGGGCCGACGCATGACAATATTGTTGGTGTGTTTGGCCAAGTTTTTTGTAGTGAGCTAGTAACAAAGGCACTTTCGTTCAATTTGATAATCATTCTGAGTGTGTTTTTGGAGCCCACTTGTCAGCGCTGGATGTAGAAAGACCTTACGATAATAGAAGCAGATTATTACGGTTTCACCCAATATCTAGATCTCCAGTTAGCTCCAATACAACATTAGTTTTGTAAATTGCCTGTTAAGTTTGACCATCAGCTAGGAGTTGAATGTTTTTCTTTGCAGATTATTTCTATCCCTCTTGGGCAATGACGAACTTGTAATTCTCTAAAAGACAGCAAAGAACAACAAGTCAACGAGCCGAATGCCGCTAGTCTGTTTTTCTAGGGTTAGTTTTAACTTCCTTAACCTCCTTATTTTCTCTTGAAGGAAATGCCTAATGTACAGTGATGAGAAAATTGTTGCCTATTGTTGTATGATCCTGTTCACCTGCCTTAATTCAGAGAAGGTGAGCGAACTACTGGATCCTGGGAACTTGCCTGTGGCTCTTCATGTCCTGAAAGTCTACAGAGAGCAGTTGGAGTCTGAGTGGTCGTATGTATCTTGAGATATTTTTTCCCCTCTTAATTAGGACTTTTTTTAGTGTAAATACTTGTATTAAAATGTCTAAATTTGTGACACTGCTAAGTACTAAATGAAGATATATTTAGAAGTTAGTAAGTTGGTATAGAGATAATTTTCATGCTTTCCCGACTCTTTTCATTGCTGCTAAAATAAGATGACTGTTTTTTTTTTTCTTGAGGATATAGACAGGAGTTTTAAAATCATGGTCTGGTTTGGTGTGGTTTTTTTTGTTTGTTTAATGAAACAGGATTCTAGAATACAAACTAATTTATACTTGTGTGCTGGTTTGTGGAGATTTTTGATATAAAGTTAACAGAGAATATGGTCTTACAGACTGCAGTTATTAGGTCATGCTAGGAAAACTTGTATGATTAATGCTTGTGACTGCTACATAAAACGTGGTGGGGGGTTAATTTTATTTTATTTTTTTTAACAGATCTGTTGTCTAGTGCAACGTGCAATCATTTTTATACCGTAACAGAGAAGATGCTTTGTTTGCAAATCTTGTGCGTTTCATTTTCATACTTTAAGAGCCCCTAATCAGTGGTTGTATTCCATTCAGCTTTTATATTTTTTGCTAATGACCATTTTGTAAATATTGTTGCCAGTTATGCATTTGAGAAATGTTCTGCCCTGCATTAACGAGGGTATACATTCAGTTAATTCTTATATGATGCATTTCAAGGGGAGGGAGAAAGGATAGTCTGTATATTTTTGTAGCATTCCTTTGAAGGTCATGTTTAAATTCAAAATCAATTAGGAAGAATTGTCAGGGCTTTACTAGTTATTTGGAAAGTCTCTAAACAGAATTAAGATGATTGAATGAAAAGCAAATGTCATTTACTAGTTTGTTACTGTACCGAAAAAGTGACTTTAAGTTTGTGGCTAGGCTTTTTTCATAACCAGGTCAATTTGCTTAGGACATAAATAGTTTTCAGAAACCAAACTTAAAGTTTTGGGGTCAGGTGACCAGACTGCTATTTCAAAAGTGACAAACTGAGTCTTCAGTTTTGGCATCTGTCAATATAAACACATGTGAAAGATTGCTTTTTAGATAATTACCTTTATTGTCCTTCATTTTCTTTACGTATTGAAGATATACTGAAATGTATTTTGACTGAGATATGAGAGCCAGGGAGAGCTGGAAGAGCTTGTCATGGAGTTTATATTTTGAAGGTAGTTGCAGAATAAGTGCAACATCAGAATAAACACCAAGGTATCTATTTCCCTGATCTTTCTAGTCTGAAGTGCGTTCTGTTGATGTTATGATGAAAATGTCTTATCTCTACTATGGATGTTTGATGTGGGTGGGAAATGGTCTTTCTTCGGTGTAGTCTTGAAATTCAAGAGGGGCAAGCTTCTGTCCAAGATACTTGACCATGATGAAAGAAAAGAAATGGGTAGAAAAGAGTAATCCTAGTCCTGCCATAAGGCAGTTGCAGAATGTTTACCCTCTAATTCCTGTCAGAACGCTGAGTTCCTCATACAGGGAATATACAAAAAAGTGTTGGAATATCTTCCAATTTTTACTTTGTTTGTTTTACTTCAGGTAAAGTGGATTCACAAGTGCAAAATCTAAAGGAAAAAGTGTATTGCTACAGTGCAGTATCAAGCATTGAATAGGAATTTAAGCAGGATGACCTTGAAAGTGGAAAAAAAATAATTCCTTGCTAGAAAGGGGCTGATTTTTCATCTCTTTGTAGCTTTAGAGCCTTTTTGTGATTCGTCTTGTACCTATTTCCCCGTTTCCTGATCCTCACTTGATTTGCTCTTCTAATACTCCATTTCTTATATTTCCCATCCCCATCTCAAGAAACATATTTACTCTCTGGTTCTCTATCGTGTTAGTCTGTTCTTATTATGAGATAATATTTGTCATGACTGAGGGTAATTTAAATGACAAAATACATTCTGTCTTCATATTAGATTTATTTTTTTTTAAAGTGATTTTCATCCTGAAAGAAATTAGGATATTTATATATTACAGTACATGTAGTATCTCGGTGTAGAGGGGGCGAATAAAGTAACATTTTCACATGCTTTTTTTTATTTAAAAAAGGTTGGTGTAAGAGGTTTATTTTTCATATTTCCAGTGGAAATCTCCAAGTGTGTACCATTCTTTATGTAACACTGATTTAAACAAAGTATTTTTTTTTCTGTTTTTGGTTATGAATTTTTCTTTTTTCTCTTTTCTCCTCTATTCCAGTTAGTTGCAGGTGAGAGTGCATTTTGTGAGCCTTTACTGCATGGTGTATTTCTCTGTAGTAGTCTTGTTACAAGTAGAGCAATCATTGTAAAGTCTTGCAATTTTTTAATTATTTTTTTTTTGGCAAATTATCAAGAAGGTTTTTTTATGTTGACAGTATTAACACAGCATGTATTTCATAGGCAACAAGTTGTTCTTATTTGAGCTTCATAGTTTTGTAGTTTGGCTATGCGCTTAATCCTATGAATGACTGGCTACATTTTCACAAGGTACCTACAGCTTGTATCTTGGATTCTTCTTTGCATTTTTCTAACATTTTTCCATTTGTAGAGCACATACTGTAAGAGACTTTATTACACCTAATGTCATACAGCTGAACTTCCCAGTCCAAATAGCTTTCTTTTTCTTTTTTTTTTTTTTTAATGTTAGAACGGGTTTGTTTTGAGGGTAGTCCTGAGCTGATTCTGAAAACCTGTTCTTTTATGAGCAGTAATTCTTCTACTGCGAGATAAACGTGGATGGATATAATTGTTTAATGATAATACCTTCTGTTGCTTGCTTCTTTCCTTTTTCCTATTGCTGAGCAGCAGGAAGCAAGCTAGCCAGCTCTTGTGTTGACTTTCTTTTCTTTCTTTCTTGTGTCCTGCCTACTCGAGCAGTTTTCTCTGCCGGCTCTCTGAATTTAGGGGAAAACTCTACTCATGCCAGCCGTGTCGCCTCTATTTTCTGTAGGAAACTGTTGTGAACTTTTTGCCACTCTGTTTACTAGCATAAAGTCCTGCTCTGTTCCTGTGATCAGAGAGAGCAGGCAGTGTCCAGAAATTCCTTCCTAACATGTACTTTGTTGTGAACAGAAAAACTGAACAATAAACAGGATTTCTTATTTTGGTAGAAATAATTTACTTTGGCTCATGGAAGTCAAAGATTCTTGCCTTGGATATAAGAAAGTTTGGGGTTTTTTTGACAATGATAAATGAAAAGCTAAGCTTTGTCCTTGGGTCAATGTTGTTCTTGACATGTAAAGCTGGACAGCTTTTGAAGTTTTGTGCGTGCCTTGTGCTGATAGTAGGTATTCTTTTCATTAGAGCATTCTGTTTCTAAAACATTTTTGGATATTGAATGAATTGCAATTTTCTGTAATTAGGTGTGTCAAAGACAGACACAGTCATTTTTGTTTTGAGCATATGTTTAGGATAAATTTGGACGCTGGCATAGTGCTGCTCTTGCTTCAGTGTTCATTTTGATCATTGCATGTAATCTTCCTGGTTTGAACTAATTCTTGGTTCATTACTAAAGCACTTCTTTCTTTTTTTCCTCATGGAGTAACTATGTTACTTTCTGATATGGAAGAGTATTTGTGAGATATAGTCATGTAAAAGTGTATAAAAAAGATTTCCGTCCCTTTTTATATGAGTCGAAGGTAAGCTTTGGATGCCTTTCTGGCTGGACTGTAGAAAAAATATTTTGTCAGCAATTCATTGAAAATTTGGAGCTGTACTTCAGCTCTCTCTGAAGTACATACCACTAGGATTGCTTAAACGAATTTACATAGCCGCGGTATTTGCAACAGAGCCAGTACTCTGTTCTAAAGATCTGGGTCTTTGCGCCCCAGCTAACAAAGTGCGCAGCAACAGTTTTTAAGCGGCTGTTACGGCTTTATATGGCTGAGCCGAAATACAAACTATTCTTCTTCCAGGTGGTGATGCTCACTGCTGAACTTACAAATGACTGTAATTAAGATGTTCTTACTTTTGAAGTTAAAAATATTTCTTAATTCCTGTCTACCTTCTTGTCTCTCAGCTGGAGCATCCAGTTTCATATTACACCAAATAAAAAGTGAATGCCACAAGTGTTTATTCATCTTGGCTGGACTTTCTTGCTGTCAAATGCTGCTTTTAGATATTGAAAATCTTTGAATAACCAGGCGTGTTTTGGTGATAGGCAAAACTCTTATTCACAATTTTATTGTGCTTTTCTTTTGCACTGAAATTTATGGCTTAATGTTTCTCTAAGTTAGTGTCCAATGAATTCCACAAATAAACACTTAGGATGCTCAATTTATTTTTGCAGTTGCTGCCATGAACCGTTAGGACAGAGAGGACATCCAGGACAAATATTTGGATTTAAGGCCATTGGTTGAACTGTAGTCTGTCCCATGGGGTCCTCACTACTTCATTCGGCTAGCACGTGTTGGGATTTCTACTCTTCGCCCATCATCTTCACCCGTCTTTAAAATCTTTTTTTGTTGTTGAATTGGCAGTTCCTCCTCTGTTCATGATCCCACGTTCATGTTTAGAGTCCAGTTTTCCATCTCCAAGCTGGAAAAGTCCTTAGGGAAAGTTCAGGAGGAACTTCTTTCCAAGTGTGACGCCTTTGGCTTCTCCCTCTAGTCTTGCAGCAGTTCTATAGGGAGAAGGCTTTGTCAGAGGAAATCTGAGACTATTCTGAGCAGTTTCTCAGAGCTCCTTTTTTTAGAAGCAGCTGTGGGTAGCAGACCTTTTGCAATTCCTCGTCTGTCTGCCATAAACCCCCCTCTCAGTTAAAGAGAGCAGAGGAGGCATCTTTAAAGGCAGGATGTAGCTTTCTGGAATTTTCCTGTCAATTTGCCTACATCTCGAATCATGAGACATTTGGTAGAAGACAAGGATCTCTTGTTGGGGAGCAGGGAATGTCTGAAGTGTTGGCTATGCTTCCTGAGAGGGGTCAATTGTGGGAGATAACGCCTCAGTTTAGCAATTTCTGAATCTCATCAGTCATGGAAAGCCAAGCCATCCATTTTTTAAGCAGTTTTTGAAACAGAGGAGAGCTATTTTGCAGATCATTGAGACTATAAGCACTGATGCATTTTTAAAACATGTTTGTAGATTGCCTCAGAACCTGGAAGAAAGGGAGGTTACAGTGCTGTGATGCACACTGAAGTGTGTCTTCATGAGTGATACACTTTCTATTAAGTATTTTCTGTGGCATGCTGTAAGCTAAGAAATAGTTAATAAATTTAAGAAGGAAGGCTGTTTTATAAGGAAAGCCCTGGTCAAATTTTGTATTCAGTTCTTGTATGATCATACCTGTTTATCCAGACCAGATGGTCTGAAGACTCATTTTATTAAGCTTGTGATTACTTGTGAGCATCAGAAATGCTTCAATCTCTGTAATCTGTGAAGTTGCAGAACATAATTCACACATTTAATAAATACTCTCTTGGTGTAAGAACTGATACCTCTTCCTCTTTTAGAATCTTGATCCTCTAGACAGCTCTAAGAGGTTTTTTTTAATGTTGCTACCTTTGCCATATCACACAGAATCACACACACAGAATCATAAGGGTTGGAAGGGACCTCGAAAGATCATCTAGTCCAACCCCCCCCTGCCAAGGCAGGGCCACCTAGAGCACATCACTCAGGAACACGTCCAGTCGGGTTTTGAATGTCTCCAGAGAAGGAGACTCCACAACCTCTCTGGGCAGCCTGTTCCAGTGCTCTGTCACCCTCACAGTAAAAAAGTTTTTTCTCACATTAACCCGAAACCTCCTGTGCTCCAATTTGCACCTGTTGCCCCTTGTCCTATCACTTAGTGAGGCCGAGAAGAGCCTGGCTCCATCTTCCCAACACTCACCCTTAACATATTTATAAACATTGATGAGGTCACCCCTCAGCCTCCTCTTCTCCAGGCTAAAGAGACCCAGCTCCCTCAGCCTTTCCTCATAAGGGAGATGTTCCACTTCCTTAATCATCTTAGTGGCTCTGTGCTGGACTCTCTCTAGCAGTTCCCTGTCCTTCTTAAGCTGAGGGGCCCAGAACTGGACGCAATACTCCAGATGCGGCCTCACCAATGCAGAATAGAGGGGGAGGAGGACCTCCCTCGACCTACTGACCACAGCCCTTCTAATGCACCCCAGGATGCCATTGGCCTTCCTGGCCACCAGGGCACACTGCCGGCTCATGGTCATTCCCCCATCCACCAGGACCCCCAGGTCCCTTTCCCCTACGCTGCTCTCCAGCAGGTCAGTCCCCAACCTGTACTGGCACATGGGATTCTTCTTTCCCAGGTGCAAGACCCTACACTTGTCCTTGTTGAATCTCATCAGGTTCCTCCCCGCCCAGCTCTCCAGCCTATCTAGGTCCCGCTGAATGGCAGCACATCCCTCTGGTGTGTCAGCCACTCCTCCCAGTTTAGTGTCATCAGCAAACTTGCTGAGGGTACACTCCGTTCCCTCATCAAGGTCGCTGATGAAGATATTGAATAGTACCGGACCCAGCACCGACCCCTGAGGGACTCCACTAGTCACAGGCCTCCAACTAGATTCGGCCCCATTGACCACAACCCTCTGACATCTGCCCTCCAGCCAGCGCACAATCCACCTCACTACCTGATCATCCAGGCCACACCTCCTCAGCTTGCCCACAAGGATGCCGTGGGAGACGGTGTCAAATGCCTTGCTGAGGTCAAGATAGACCACATCTACCGCCCTTCCATCATCCATCCACCTGGTTACATCCTCATAGAAGGCTATCAGGTTGGTCAAGCATGACTTTCCCTTGGTAAAGCCATGCTGACTGTAATGTTTAATGCTAGATGCTGTAATGTTTTTGCCATGTTTAATGCTAGATGCTGAGTGGCTTTTTAAAATAATATTAATTAACATGTATTAGACAATGTATTTTTAAACTGCCTCTAAACTCTAGTCAACACAGCTCCTGAGCTTGTTTCAGGCTGGCAATCCTGTAATCTTGAATACTAGGAGCTCTTCTGAGGTTGCTGCTGGTGGTGTATCCCCCAAGAGCAATGATCCAAGGAGGCAGATTGTGTATCTCCAACAAAGTATTTCCTGACTGGCTGTATACCCCTTTGTTTTGTAGCTCTTGGCTAACATCTTAGGGCAAGAAGAAACTGGAAGTTTTCAGAACAGAAAGCTGTTGCCGTTACAACTTACCTGTCTTGTCCTGAACGTTTGGATCTGTAGCTGGGCTTGTGAAGAGTGCCCAGAGCTTCCTGCTCTCAGAAAGTTTCAAGGAGTATGATGTTACAGAACATACTTCAAAGTGTCTGTCTGCAAAGACACTGGCTCTGCAGAAACAAGTTAGTTTCCTTTCTTTGGTTTGATTTATGGCATATGCTAATTAAATGATCCTATCTCCTTGATGGTTTTTGCTGTGCAGTTGTCTCCTAGAAAACGTGTTGTTCTTTGCAACATGCAGCTACTATCTAGGCTATTAGTGTAAGAATTAATACCCTCTAACTTTGGTGAAAAACTTCCATGCTGCTACAAGCTGGTGCATTGGTGACTGCTCCTGTCCTGTCGTCTCCTGAGACCTTGTCCTTTAATGTAGGCTCCCCTTTTCAGGGGTTGGTTATGATATGTTGCTTCCAGCTTGCTCTGCTCATGATCATAGTTGTGGGATTAGCATTCCCTGTAAAAAACGTCTTTACACATGGGAAGTTTTTAAGCCTCTCATCTTCAGTTCTGTTGCTTCTACCCTAGTGATCTCTCTCTTTTTCTTCCCTTTTAGTATTACTTCCTTTCTATCTGTTCCCTAACAGCAGAAGATCTGTCTCTTAAACTGTGATTGGTCTTTCTGCATTATGCATCTTTCAGTTCTGCTCCCTCCACCCCTTCTACTGTTTCTATTCAAAGGGATGAGAATGGTTTTCAAGCCCTTGTGAGACAGCAGTTTAATGGTATGCTGATGTAGTTCTTCTGAAGCATTGACATATTAAGTTGAACATATCTTAAACATATAAGCAAATACACTTACTCTATAAGTTGATACTCTTTTTTTCAAGTGGTGCTTTCTTTCAACAGCTGCTGCCTACCAAAGGGTGCTATCTGGGAATTGGACATATCCTTCCTTTGGGAAGGAAAGCTGGAATACACTGTTCAGTAACTGAAGTGTATTTCCTACTCACTCTATTTCTGTGTGACTACTACCAAGGTCTGAAGAGTCCTCTGTAACAAACTCCCTTGCAGTTCCAAAGGAATGGAATGGAATAGAATAGAATAGAATAAGAAAGCACAAGCATATCCTGTGTCACATGTGCAGTATACTGAAAAGGCTTGCCAGGCACTGAGGCACTGTCCTTTTTTTTTTTTGTCCTTTTTTTTTTTTTCTCTTTTTTTTTTTTTTTTTTTTTTTTTTTTTTTTTTTTTTTTTTTTTGTTTTTTTTTTTTTGTTTTTTTTTTGGTGGGTGGTAAAGGGGAAATGAGATCTGAAATACTGAGGGAATCCTGCATGGAAGAAATGAAAAAAGATATTTTTCTTGAACACGGTATAATTACAACTAGATCAGTTNTTTTTTTTTTTTTTGCCCCCAGTAAAAGATTTTCTTAAAACATGCAGAGAGCTATGCCTTAGGCTCTGGAAAATTGTGGAGCCTTTAAGAAATCATTCGTCTGTGTTTCCCCACACATCCACATCCACTCCCTTTTGGGTTTGTATTAATCAGCAGCAGCAAAGTGTGTCACACAGTTTAGAAGCTACTGTATTTAGAAGAGAAACCAGCACAGAATGCCACATGAAATCTATTTTCGAATATTGAACCTGCAAACATATGTGTTTTGTAAAATAATTAGGAAAAAGTAGTACAAAATTACATTATAATTTATCCTAACCAAGACCAATGTGTATTCTGAAAGCTGTTTATTTTAGAAATACTTTGGTGGTTCCATTGAGAGTATAGCTTGTGTCATCAGTTTTTCCAAGTGTATGCATGGGGCAGTGTAGCTAGTATGAAAAGAAAAAACAGGTTGTATTTTTTGATTCCTGAAGAGCACGGAACAAAAATCCTCCATTTTAAAATGAGGCGTAATATGCCTTTTGGCTTCCAGAAAAACGATATTAAGAGTGTGGTCAGCTGTTTGGCATTGGAAGTAAGATTTTCTGAACATCCACTTTTTTTTTGAAACCACAGCTCAATGATGACTGTAAAGTTTAGGATGTGGGGCTCCCCCTCCCCGGTTTTTGCCTTTGGTTATTTTGTCCTGGCTTATGGAAAGAAGTGTGGACAGAAACTAGTGCTCCTGTGGCGAGGAGTCTCGCCCATGGGCACAGATTTAAAGGCAAAGATGGAACTCCTCAGTAGAGCGCTTGTTGCTTAATTGATGTGCATGTGGTGGAGAAACCAGAAAATGTTACCTTTTTTTTTTTTTCTTCTTTTTTTTCATTTTGGGCTGGCAATTTTGTCTCTTCTCTCTGACAGTTTAGGGCGTCCCCCACCCCCTTCTTCTACTCTCCAGAAAGTATTTCTTATTTTTAATTCCAGGAAAGTTGGAGTTATGTTGCAGGTTCCAAGTTCAACTGTGGTTTTAAATAGTACTGACAATTGGAAAAGTTTCCTTAATTGTAGAGATCTGAGTAGCTTCTACTTTCTATTTGCAGTAGCAATGTATTGGCACAGCTTTCCTCAATCTTTCAAAGCCCAGCCTCGTACATTTATTTATCTTGTCACCTCTTTCTTCTTGTGTATTTTGTGGAGAAAGGGGAGTAGGAAGTGATTGTATTGCCAATCATCTTCCAGTTTTTTCTTGGTAGCTCTTCAGAAAAAAATTATTCCTACTTTGCGCATAAGTAAAAATGACTCTCTCTTTGGTGCCTTCCAGATGTAGCTATCAAATGGAATGAGAGTGTCTTCCGAATCAGGGAAATATTATAGATAATCTGAACTCAATCTTCTAGACCTCAGAGTTGACTTGGTGGACAGTATCGTGGTCTGTAAGGAGGGTGCATTCAGTCTGGATATGAAGATGGAAGCATGTTCGCTGTTGTGCATGATTCAGCTCGAGAGAGGAGTACTGGGATGCTTGATACTTAGGGTTGAGCCTCAGATATGAAAATGTGTTTCCATATCCTCCTTTTGAGTGAGAACTGCTGGTGTTTGGGATGAATTATTCAGTTTCTAGAGATCTTTGATAGCATATGTGTTCCATTTTTTATTAAATAGCTTTATATGTCTAATGGTTTCTTAAATAGTTTTGGTAAAGTGCTTATATCCTTGTGCAAGGACAAAAATACTTCTGCTGTTAGCTGTTTACATTTTCTTTTTTTTATTCTTGAAAATTTAGATGATTTGTTTATCTTTGTCAAACTACAGTAGAAATAGCTATTTCATCTTACTAAATATTTTGAATAGAGTGGCATTATTGCAGAATGATGAAAAACATTTTTTGTTTTAAGATAGGAAAAGAAGTTTGATTAAATAGAGAATTGCCATGTCTTTTTCTTTCTTTTAAAACATTTGTCGGGCTTTTCTTCCTCATTTTCTGAGACGGAGCACACTGTTCTCTAAACTTGTTAATGGGATCAAATCAACTTAATATGGAGCATGATATTTGATGATAAAGTTGATTGCTTACACCCGGCTTTGATTGGAACAAGCTTAGTGGTCATTTGGAATATACTGAGCGCAAATGTAGCTTATACCATTTCATCTTGGCTGCTTCTCAAGTTCAGTTTGGTACAATGCAGCCCTTGTGCTATTGTAAAGTCTTTGAACTGAACATCTCCTCCTGTATTTATCTACTGTGTAAGCACTTGATTTTTTAATACTTTTTTTTAGGATTTTAGCCAAACAATTTTTAAAAAGTCAAGAAAATTGGCATATTTAACACTGTTCATTTGTTACTGTGTTACGCTTGCATAACAACTTTAATTTTCACCGTTTCCTTCACTAAATTACAGTGGTCCTCAGTTTATCCCAATAGTTCTGCTGTTGGCCCCCAAAGAGAGTTTAAATCTCCTACCAAAGCCTTTTGTCTGCATCTGAAATGCCATATTCAGTCAGTAACCCAAACCTGAATGTCTTCTTTTATTTCAGACTTGTGGATGGTCTTACTTTTCCTCTTCTTCTCCCTTGCCCCAAATGAAAAACAGGAGACCTGAGGACTAAAGATATTAAATTTAATTTGCGATATCCTTGCTTAACTACCACCCGCATTTCTGGGCATGGTAGCAAGAGTTGAAAGTGCTTTATTCCACTACTAATTCTTCTGTTATCTCTTGGTGATGCTGTTGTAAAACATGCTAGTGCTCTTTATGATACAGTAATTCAGTAAGTGGAAGGGTAAAAGAGAAACTTAAATATAGAAGAAGAAATTTCTGAGGTGTTAACATCATGTCATGAAATTAAAAAGGTAAGAAGCATATACAGAAGTCTATGTTCCTTTATAAGCAGTCTGAAATACTGCAGGCTCCTCAAGCGGTAGAAATGTAGTCAACAATGTGAAAGATGTGTGTGAGCGTAGACCCAAACAACTACTAAAATACAGGTTTTGCACTGTGCAATAATCATCACTAACGTGCACTTAGTAGCATTAGATCTTTTTGTGATAATTATTGATCAATTGTTAACTGCAAAGCAAATGGCCAAGATGATTTCCTCAAAGTAATGTTAATCATGAAAATTAAGATTTAAATTCGTAGTCCCAACTGCAAAATTGAAAAATCAGGCTTCAGATTGTCTCCTTCAATGCTCTCCTACCATAATTCATTGTCAGCTGAAATTTGTGTGTTATGAGGCCAAGTACTGTGTTATGAGGCCAAGTACTGTGTTCCGCCTAACTCCAACTATTACGCTTTTTAATTTTGCAGCTCCAGATAAAAGTCTTTGCTTCTGCTCAAATGCTTAAAAAATAAAGTCAGCTGTTACCATTCTGAAGGTTTAACTGTGGATAGCTCATATGCCGTGAGTTGTTGGTTGAGGAACTCTGGAAGTGTTCCTCTTGAGTGTCCTGCTGATGGCTTGATTTGGTTGTTATGGCTGAGTCTGTACTGCTCAGTTAGAATGTATTTGTGCTGTTAACTTTGGGGAAGTTTGTAGATTCAAATTTGTGTTGAGAAACTCTTGAATCAATGCTATGCTGCTCAGAATGCCAGTTATAAGTTGATGATTCCCTGTGCCTGTACTATTTTTTTTTTCCTTGAATGTGTGTACAATTATCAGTAAAAAAAGCACAGCACAAAATAGCTTTTCTTCTCCCTACCCCTCTTACAAAATGTCTAGCTTACAGTAACTGAACCAGATGCTGGCTAAGTCCACAGTTACCGTTAGAAATATAATACCTATTAATCTTTCGGACCTCTTGTTCTCCTGTTTCTCCAATTGTCACTGAGTATTTGTCCAAAAAATACTTCCTTGCAGCTGAAAGGCTTCCGTGTGATCTTCCTGTTAGCTGTGTAATGGATTACGGATACAGAAAATAAAAGGCTGTCAGCAAAGTGAAAAGTAGGGAGGAGGTGGGGGGAATATTGAAATCACTTGGTTTTCATATTATTTTAGCTATTCTTTCTCAGTAGCTTCATCACCTCAGAGGATGCCCTGAGATTTGACCTGTAATTATTTTATATTTAGTAGATAGATACTCTGCTTTAAAAACATGTAGTTTACTATGCGTATACCTATGCAGCATATGTAACGCTATCAGTACTCCTGGGAATGTAATTTGAGGAGACAAATATTTTTACATACTTTGTTTTTTCTCGTAATGCTGAGAGTACACATCTGGGTTAAAATTAAATGACTAGCATCTGTTACTGACTGCTGTGAATGGTCCTCGGGAAAGCGATCAGTGTAAGTACTGACATTAGTACAAGTGTAGAGTGACCATACCTACCTGCCTCGTAGAGCAAGGAGTTAGGTTTGTTTATCAGCTTAGGTTCCCACTACACAAGGAGGGTATGTTTTGTAAGTTGAGAACAGTACTTTACTACCTTGCATCTGACAAAGTAGTTTGTTTGCTTTGATGCTTTGTTAGAAATATTTTTTTAAAGAGAAATTATTTGGGCACTTTTTTGTCTGGTGGGCTTAAAAAGAGTGTTGTGATGAATAGCATAATAGTTTTCAAGCTTGAACTGTGTTTTTTTGCTGAGATGCATAAACAATTGAATAAGTGTTTTGTTATTTGAATTGTGGTGTGCCTTTTGTATAACTGGCAAAAGACTCTAACCAGCTTCCTTTCAAGCATTTGAATAAAAGTGTGCCGAGTTGATGGGAAATAGCCATTGCTGTATTAGGAAAAATACAGCAGAACAACGTGCAAGTATTTTGTGACAACTTGTATCTATCAGCAAATAGGACTAGAAGCATGTCACACGGTCATCTAGAAGTAAAAATAACCAGCACTGTTTGGAGTCAATGTAGATGCTGTTTTTGTAGCACCAGTAACACTTTTTTTTTTTTTTTCTTTAGGTTCTTGATTGTTACAGACCATTTGCTGGAATGTCCAGTGTTGGTAAAAGCCCTCTATGCCAAACTGAGCAATCAAGAAAGGTAACCCCAAAAACCAATGTGGCTTTTAGTATTTAGCATTCCATATAGAGTATCCTGTTCACATGATTGAAAAACTGTGTGGTTTCATAGCTGGCACAAAATCTCTAAATACATGTTTCTATGTCAGTAATGGTTTTAAATTGGTTGGTTAACATTACAGCTTAGCCACAACTGGCAGTGATTTATGTAGGGTTGCAGAATCCAGGTTGGCGCCATTACTCGGTAAAGAAATACTTAAAAAAAAAAAAAAAAAGACAAGATTTCATGCCTGTGTCTTGATTTCATAAGAGCACCACACCCTGCAGTGTCTTACAGCTGTATGTGAAATGTCCTCAGCTGTTCATACTCCTGTTGTAATTTCAAGAAATTAAAAGGAAGTCTTTACTGAAGTTAGAAGTGTATCTAATACTGGATAGAAGAACCTAAAAAAAGTACATGTGCAGATTCCCATGATTACTTAATCTTTTAGTATTTCTGCTCCTGAAAATATAAAATACTTCAACAAACCTTCACCTTGAAAGAAACTAGCTAGTTTTCTTTCAAGTATTTTCGTACATGTAAATGTGTTTGGCTGTTTGATTGGAAATGGCCATTGCTGTAACTGGGAAAATACTCATGTAGAGTTGCTTTAACAAAGAATGATGGAAGATAATTATTTTAAGTTAGAATAATCAGCTTTTGGAAAACCTGTACTATAATTCTGCAGCTCTTTCAACTGCTTGAAGATCTTGTGATCCTGTTCATGTATTCCGTGTGGCTACTTTGTTCCCCATTTGCCCCTGTAGTTTTTGCAGGTGAAAGACAAAGCAGTGAACAAAACTGTCCCTTAAAGTTGTTTTTCTGTCCTGTGTTTTTTGCTGTGAGTCAAGCCACAGTGTTATTACAAATGGTGGCACAGATGCTAATCAAAGATTATAAAAAACAAAAGGGATGGCAGGCAAAAAATAGATAATATGGTAGGTTGAGAACTACAGATAAAATATCATTAATGTATATGTATGAAAACAAAAGATGGGAATGATAAGGAGGGGAATGCTATCTTTCTCCTTTATTCAGGCTGGCCAAATGGGAATGAATATGAGCTGTGTGCTTACTATGCCTGGAGGTTGGGGCTTCTTAACCAGTTAGTGGGAAAGACTGTTTTAAGTGAATGGGCTAGGTTTAATTCTTTTTGGGGACATCATGAATGGCAGCTTGTATGTTTTTGTAATCCCCTGGAGGACAGCCAGGACTGGGTTAGAGTGTTCAGTTGAACTTAAAGCAATATATGTAATCAGTTTCTAGAAAGGTCTCAGCTAGATTTGTCACACACAGCGTGCTCCAGACAGTGATCAGCTACCTTGACTGAAAGGCTTTTGGTGTAGGCATCATATGGATCATCACATGTGGGATGGCTAGTCACAGCGTAGTCACTGAATTTATTCTCAGTTCCAAGAGTTCTGCAAATCAAGTAAACTCAAGCTTTTCAAAAACATCATCACAGTATTATTATGAATTTGGTACTGATAAATTTACTATCAAGCATCCAGAAGTGGTGTAGAAATAGCCCTTTTGCATCTGAGCTATAAAAAAAACCCCCGCCATGGAATCTTCCTATATACTGTTAGCATATTTAAGAATGCATTCTTTTGAGATATCTGAGGAGACAAATCCAGTTGAGATAAAAACATTTCGACTGTCATTAACTGGAGAAAAAAGTAACCGTATAAACCAAAGCATAGGGAATTCATTGTTTCAAAACGAGACAAGGAGCCTTCACCGCAAGAGTTGCCGCGTTGGGTGTCCAATAAGGCTGACTAAGTCATATAAATTAAGAAAGGACAGATGTGGTATTGAGGTGTCTGGGGAGAGCAACTTGAGCTCATGAATATATGGTAATTCTCAGTTACGGTATTCTCTATCATGCACATTAAATACACTGACTTTAAATTTATTTACTGAAACGAAATTAACTATGCTGAGAAAGTTTGCGAATACATACGTTAGTGGTGACTCTTAAAGTTGGCAGTTGCCTTGGATAACCAAAGTATATGCAGTTGCGTAACCGCAGTTATTTGCACTATTCACAGTATTCGCACTATTCAAAGTATTTCCTGTAATTGAAATCTAGTGCATTTGTGATACTGTGGCCATGGTGCGTGCCATGAAGTAGTTCTTGTTGTAGAAGTGGATCTGGAATCTGAATTTTCAATTAAAAGCCAAATTTCTGCTTTCTGGACAACTTTCTCTTTCACTTCCAAACAAATCTATGCACTTTGACATTGCACGGCTGAGTTTGCAAATGGCCTGAAATAAATACTGTGATAATATGATCAACTTTTTTAATGGTATTCTGGCTTTGAAAAGTGTATGATGATGTGACAATGCCTGCTGTTTCTCTGCTAGTGATTATTGCAAAAACATATGGCTACAGTATTGAGCCAAAAGATTGTAGATTCTTGAATTCTTTGCCAGAGTTGAGATTTCCCTACACGTGTGTCCAAGTATTTGGCAGAAAGATTTAGAAAAAGCCTTGCTTTGCTTTAGTCCAAGTTAGCCTTGAGCATGAACAAGGTAAATTAATCCTTGGTAGTCTTAATTACATTGTAAAATCTTCATAATGAGGGCATAAGCGTTGTCCCTTGTAAGAAATGGCCTTGCTTTAATTAACAGTAACAAAACCGCAACTGAGTAGCTTCATGTGTTTTTAAGATACTCAACTACTTGCATCTTTAGTTTTGATTTTTGTGTTTTTTCATGTGAAGTTTTCTCAGTGAACATGTAGCCGTTGATCGAATTACCAGCAGAAGTGGACACTCAAGTAGCGTAAACGGCACCGTTGGAAGAACTGGAAGATTTTTGAGGAAGGACCTAGTTTCTCTGCAAACCATAGCTGTCAGTGAAGTGTTTCAGTATAGAGGAGTCCCAGTCGCAGAGAAAGGATGTCCCAAGTTTGTGGCACTTGCTAAGAGGTTATAAACCAAACACACTTGATACAAAAGTTGTTTGGTGATAATAAAATTGATAGAATTTTATGGTACTATATTTACACAGGCTTAGCACTTCACTTTGATTTCCAATAATGAGCTTCCAGATTTAAATTGCACTTAAATGCTATGGTTTATTTGCAGACCATAGGAGACAGTGATGTATTTTACTGATGACTGCAAATACTTCATAGTAGTTGTTCTAAGTTGCCAGTTTGGTCAGCTTCAGGAAGAACTGGTTTAAAGTTGGCTAGGGGAGGTGGGGAAAAAAGCAAGAGATTGACAGAAAGTCTTCCTAAGTGGTCTGTAAAGAAAAGCAAGATGACATGACATGATCATTTCTGAAAAAAAATAATCATAAATGTAATATACAAAATTGTATTTTAGAAATTGAATTGAGTGTTACAAATATTCATGGCGACATGCTAAAACTGATAGTAACAGATGTTGTATCTGTTGTACTTAGCTGTAGGCAGACAAGCAGGAACAAACTCTGTCATCTGAATGGCTAAACAGTTGTGAGTTTGTTTGAGAGATGAGCAAATTGCATTGTGTGGGAGAACTAACTTGAAAAAATATAGGTGAGTCTTGGAAGAAAACAGAGAGAAAAAACAGGAGGGAGGAATGTAAGGAAATCTGCACCAGAACGAAAAAGTGTTACTCTATGGAAATTGTTGGCTGAATTTCAAGACTTGCTTGAAATTTAGGGGAAAGATGGGCAAGTCCGGAATGACTGTGCCTGAAAGAAAACTCAGGAAAACAGCTTTGACATGAATGCCTAAAGAGAACAGAAAACTTAAAAAGAGATTACGTATGGGTGATGTTTTAATGTCACTCCTGTTTCTCAAAAAGGATTATGGTTGTCCAAAAGAGCACCCAATTATATTGCAAGAGGGGAAGTAATGCAAAATATTCCCCTGCTGGCAACAATGTCATCTCAATTTCATCTCACTAACATATGCAAGTGTGTGGTGAGCCTCCAACTTTTTTATGGAAGGTTTCCTTGTCGTTGTTTAACAGGTATTATTTGGACTATTGGTACAACAATAGCTGACTGGAATTCTGTTACACAGGAGACAGTATTTTATTGGAATAATTCCTGTAAACATAAAGTCTGTAAGCAGCCTGTGTTCTTAGCTGAGCATTGATTAAACTCGGTAAAAACGGGCTTGTAAAATCTAGCCCTGTCTTGGGGATGAATGACACGTCTGTGCACTTAACTTGATTTCCGTATAGTATGCCAAATCTGACAGCCTTCGTTCAGTTAGAGATGTTGGGTAACCGGACACTGGTAGTTTGTAGATGGGCGAGTGTGCGGTACCCAGCTGTAACCTGCAGAACCAACAGAACAGCTGTTCTGTGTTGGTGCTCCATCAAGTATGTAAGCAAAGCCTGTGAGAGATGTTAGCGGTGTTTGACAGCCTTCTGTCTGGAGTCCACCCTTTCTCAAATGTGTTGAGTGCATTTCTGTGCTACCGTGTTGAAAAAGCTTTAAGTCCTCATTCTGGTAATAGTTTAATGCAGCTGTGTTAATGACATTGAGGGTTGAGTTTAGCAAGAACTGAGTAGCTGTTACGTGATTAATAGGGGTGGGTTCTTGAAGGTTAATAAAGCAGTGATGGTGCTTTTTCCACAGAAAAAGACATTTCTTTTCCTCTTGTGACAACCTGCTTGGTAAATTTAAAAAAAAAAAAAGGCATTTGAACTATTCCACATGTTTAAATGTCAGTCCTTCCATCTGAATTGCAAATATTTTAGTGAAAGAAAACCCTAAGCCTGCTCTTGAATTCATTCAATAAATAGCACTCTTTCAGGTTGAGAGAATTACAGTGGGACTTCGCTAACCCACGTGCTCCTCTGCACTGGAGTTGAACAGGGAAGCCGTAAGAGGACCTCTGCCACGTTAAAGTACAGCTTCCGCAAAATACTCAGTTTGCCCTAACAACATGACAGGATATTGGAAATAAAATTACATTAAAGCTGTTAAAATAAATGACAGAAGTACATTTTATGGACCAGCTTTGTTATGTATCCACCTACTTGCTGGTTTAATACACTGAATAACTTTTATTGGGCATATAAGTAATTAACTTGGATTTACTGTATTTCATTTAATGGCAATTATAAAACAGCTGTAAAAACCCCGAGCAT
Organism: Psophia crepitans; assembly: GCA_013399095.1. Classification (NCBI taxonomy): domain Eukaryota; kingdom Metazoa; phylum Chordata; class Aves; order Gruiformes; family Psophiidae; genus Psophia; species Psophia crepitans. The sequence goes on along the minus strand of VWZZ01006213.1, from coordinate 327,196 downwards.
ATATATCAATTTTTATTTCCCCCATTTCTGCTCAGAATTGGTTTGAGGTTGAGGAGAAGAGTTAGTGAAGGACTGCGTGCAAGGCAAGGGCTGTGAAAAGCTGGTATTTTCAAATGGAGGCTGTCAAATAGTCTGTGTTTATTTTGCTGAACTTAACAACAGCTTTTAAGAGCTGTTTTGGTGGAAATTTTAGACATACAGAATATGCACTCACACTAATGTTATGTTAGGACATAAGAAATTAGAAGTTCAAATAGACTTGAGAAAAATATTGACTTGACTGTCTGGCTAGTTTGTATTAATTGAATGATTAATTAAATTAATGGTGTGCAGAAATAAACCAGCAAACGGAAACTGATTGCCAGTGTTCATCAGACTTCTTAATTTGTAAAAATCAGCTCTGTTACTAGCATGCTAATTTTTTGTATCATCTTTAACAACTGTATCTGCTTATTCTACTGATAATTTTATATGGCTGAGGGAATTTGATTAACAAGCTATTTTCTGATTCTAGAGTTACTTTGTTAGAGCTGATAATGGCGAAAGTAAGTGAGAAGAACCCAGTTACCAGTGAAGAAATCGATGTGTTCGTGAGACATGCTGACTTCATTGCAGGCTGTTTCCAAGAGAAATGTGAAGCTGTGCTCAAATTAACTTCTGCAGCAGATGCAGAAGATGAGGTATGATGGATAAAAACATTGCAGTGCTAGAATCTGAAGTGGTGAATCTTCATTGCAACTGTTACCCAAGTGGCACTTGTGTACATTCCTGCTTTATATTGGGAAAGCCATGACAGAGTTCGCAGGAAAATCTGTAAGACAGCAGTCCAGTTTTGCTTTTAATTTGAGAATGACAAAGAATATGGTACTTTGAGATAGAAATAAACCTACCACATTGTTAAAGATCTCAAAATATAAAAAAATGTTCAATTTTTCACATGTTTGGATGTTTTTTATTTTCTTATCAAGGATCATATCTGCAATTTATTTGGGTTGTGAATTATATTTTATTCAAACATGAATCAAAACTTTAAATATTTATTTTATTTATAGGTGGGAAGTAGCATCCCTCCCCCCCCTGAAAAAAAGGGTTAAAAATGGAGTAAATGCTTTTTTTTTTTTTTTTTACCCCCCTAGCAGTACTAAAGTAAGTAAATCTTGGGTGGTTTTTTTTAAGCTTAAATAACTGGTGGTAACTTGATAACTTGATAATTAATACATTGTTAAGTTCCCAAATACTAGTTCTTTGAAAATACATTTGCCTGCTTGTCAGGCAAGTGTTCCTTGATCTGTTTGAGATATCAAGTTCTGATCACGGAGAGCTATGGGGTGTGTGTGCGCGATGGGCTCAGTGCAGGGGAGCTGTCTGAAACGTAGTCATCATCCCTGCAAGCGAAGGCTTTTCTTACTGATTTTTCCTCATTTCCCGGTAATCTGGGGCACTCTGATGGACCTCACATGGCTCTGGCAAGGCGGTACTCCTGGGCCCTACTAGCATCCGCAGCATCAAGTTGCAGAGCTTGTCAGGCTCTTAGTGGCAGACGGCTCCTGTCTCCCGAGCACCCAGACACTTGCCCCAGCTCCAGTCCACTTGGAAGAAATCTGTTATTGCTTCAGACTTAATGAACCGGTTCTGTTGAGGATGGCCACATGAAGTCCCTTTGCAAGCTAAAGAGGAAGGCTTTTATGGGTCACACATGGTTTGTGGGTTGCACTTTGGGAACCTCTGATGCAGAGTTGCGTCCTGGATGGCCTTATTTTATTTCCTCCTTACAAAGCATCCAAGAGTTGCTGGCTACTTGCCACACCATATGGTGCAGTAAGGAGGTTTAGGGCATCTAAGAGTAGAAGTCTTTTCAAATAATCTGGTGTTTTATTTTTCCTCTTGGTTTCAACAAGCTGCTTGGAGATCGAACACCACCTTTGGGAATACAGAAAGCAACTTGCACCGTAACTTTTGGTGACTTTATTTGTGCTGTGTTAAGTCGTCGTATTGTGAGCGGGTAGTGCCAGGTCATATTGGTCTCAGTTTTTGATCCCTCTCATATAGATAAAGTTTTAATGTTTTCAGCTGATCTAGGGGTGAGTTGGGTTTTTTTGCGGGGGTTGTTTGTTTGTTTTAAAGACAACTAGCCAGAAAAGTTAAAACCTGAGAAATCTAATACATTTAACTAAAACAGAATTAGTTAATTGGTGATCCTCGCTGATTAATCATGCTTTCTTACATTACTGTAAGAAATGTTTTTTCTAATAAGATATTTTTAAAGATATTTTGAGAAAAGTCACATCTAGCTTCTATCTCACCAAATGTCAACAGTGGTGTGTTGAAATTGTGTTACCCCAATATATGTGTAGTTGGAAGCATTTTACTGTTAAAACAAAATTAACCTGTAATACTTTCATTTGTAGAAACAGTTGTCATAACCAATTTACTATCAAAGTGAAAAAATGTTGATCTTTAAATACTTTTATATGATAAGGTTATACAGTGTTTTACTTGCTGATTTTTTTTTTATTTGTTGAAATAGACGCAAGAATTTTAAATGTATGTCAAGAGGTGTTATGAAAACATATCAAAAATCGCTTTATGAGGAGGTGATAGTTGAATACATAGAAAACTCCAACAACAACACAGCAATCTCTTTTTATCTATCCAAGAATACTGCTTAGTCTAAGTTATGTTAGAAAACTTAATTGACAACTTCTGGAAAAGGTAAAGGTATCAGCTTGGCAATAAGAGGAGACATATACTGAGACAAAGCCATATTTATTTTTTTTTCTACTTCCTTCTCTCTCTGCTGCTCTCTTCCCCCACCCCCCTTT
>VWZZ01006213.1:285277-324342 GCA_013399095.1 Psophia crepitans | reverse complement strand
TTTTTTTTTTTTTTAATCCTGTGTGGTTACTTTCCAAGTATTCTGTGGTTTCAGTTCTTGGAAAAAAACATTTGTTTGCGCCTAGCAGAAGGAGGTCTCTGTCCAACTTGAAGGTGCTGGGACAGCAGTATTAAGAATATTGCTGTGTAACTTGCGCTGCTTGACACTGACTTTTTATCCTTCTCTCACATAAACATGATGTATGATAAGATGAATATTCCTGTTTGGTGTTAAATGTGGATCATTTAATGAGCACTAAATAGAAGTCATGATATCTGAATAAATGGAGAGCAATGGCAAGAATAATTTTTAAAAAGTTTGTGTATGTTATGTGCATACATTTATTCATGATACAGGCTTGCTATGGGAAAAGAGAAAATTCAGCTTAAATTCATAAAACTTTCTTTTCTTGCTAGAAATGATAAAAAATTGCACCAATTCCTCAATTAATAAATATTTTAGTTTTTGCGTAATAGTTCTACTTAACTGAAAAAATGCAATTGGGCCTGTAGAGTCTGTCATTAAAAATGCTTTAGGCAACATCTGTGATATTAAACCAAACTCTGCCTGGACTTTTCTGTGGCCCTGAAGCCAAGTGCCTCAGTCAGGCCATGTCCGTACTAGTAAGCTGTCTTAGCCTCCAAAACTGGGAGGCCACATTTGAAAACTGCCTTTTGGGAGCAGTCCTTGAGCTGGCCTGACTCCCGAAATGTTGTCTGGGTGTCCCATCCACTGTTTAATTTATTATGTGTAGGCACTGCCTTTTTTCCCAAAGGAACCTCAGGTCTTCAGCTTCCATCTCAAACCAATGAAAAACTAATCATATGCTTCTGCAGTGCTTAAACCAATGTTTAAAATAGCTTTTCCATTATAAGCCTGACTTCAATGTCAGTTTGCTTTCACTAACTTTGAAACATACTTGCAAAATAAAACCCTTCTCTGAATTTTAAGTACTTATTTCATCTCTTTGTAAGGAACATCTTTTCTGAGTCTCTTTCAAAATATGTTTGTTTAAAAGCTCTTCAGTTTTTTCCTTATTTACTTTTCAGATTATGTCCACACCAAGGTGGCTATCAGATTTCAAAATATTTTGGGGTTTGAACAGCATCTTGTTGCTGAACTTAAAAAGGAAGTATTCTGCTTTACTGCCTTTCTTTTTACATATGGAAGGCAAAAAAAAGAAAATAATTGGAAAGTTTTGGGGGGGAGACCAATCTGAGATGTCTAGACAGGTTTTTGAATATATCGTTTCAAATATAGGTAAGAATTTGGGAGTTCTTTTGTACTTCTAAAATAATTTCTTCCTCTTCTCAAATTTTGGTGGAACCATTGCTGAACTGAGCCAGCTGGTGGAATAAGAGAAAGGGAGAGATAGTAGTATAAACCGCTGGAAGAAATATGTAGAGAACAGTGAAGAAAGGCATTAAAAAAAAAAAGGAGGTGGGGGTGTAAAAAAGGATAAGGCTGAGAAGTGAAAAGCCACACTTCGTAATATCTGGTGCTGCAGAGCAGAGGCCTATTAGTACTTGTTTGCTTTATGGTTGTAAAGCGTGAAATCTTTTCTTGTTAAATGTATGAGCTGAAGAGGCTTTTGGTTAAACTACTGTCTTGTAAGAATGCAGAATGGCTTAAGAATTATAAATACCTGCTTGCTGTCTGGGTATTCCTGCTTTGTAACAGGATAATGACCAGTGTATTCAGAGGCTGGTTTTGTGTTGTTGAAAGAATTTATTGAATAAGTTAGGGCAAGACTTGCACCTTCCTACACCTGTGTTAGGGGAAAACAATGAAAATACAGCTGTAAGACCTGGACCGTATACCAATTTGTTGTCTTCAAGGAACATAGGAAGGAGCAAGGAATGGATATAATCAGTACTTAATTACCGATCACTGTTGTTAGTGATTTCAAATACGTTATATTGATTATATGGATTTAAAAATACCATACTGTTGGTAAGTAAATGTCTCTTTGTCCTGGACCAGGCAAGGTAGGAATAGTTACTGTGATCTATGTCTGAGCCTTTTCAAGGCTACTTGCAGTTTACACACCACACCTTTGTGACTGCAAGATGATTCCACATGTCTGGTTCTTGAGCAATATACGGTGTTCCAAATTATGCCATATGCTCTTAAGGTAGTTTCTGTAAGTGCTGGATTGTCACTATGAGCACGCATCAACGTAGTCTGTGAGCAAAAAATAGTTCTCTGGCTGAATAAATAATATGCAAATAAAATTGTGTGTCTCATACCTAACCAAAATGCTGCATCTATGATCCCAGTCCTATTTACCCAAGAATAATGTAAATTCTCGCAGCCAAAGTTCATTTGACCACAGAACTTTACAGAATTCCTGCGGATAACAAATTGGTGTCTTGCAGGCGGTGTTTGTGTCTTTAAAGTGGGACGCTCCTGCTGAATAAACTCAAAGAAAACATTTATACAGAAATAATTTTCTCAGCTAGTAATTTTCTGCATTTCTGCTTTTGGAAGCTGCTGTGTTTTTGTTAAAATTTTATCCCTTATGGCTCTGTTTTGGTTTCCCCATGATTTTTCAGGTCACATATAACACTAACTGTAGAAAAGACATTATTGAGGTGTAATAGACTATTGTTATTGTAGAAAGATGTCCTCACTTTATATAAATTTATTCTTGGCAGATTAGAAGATCTGCAAAGAACCTGAGGTGCTGAGAGTTCCTGTCCTCTGTTTAGATCGTCAGCTTTATGTTCTTACGGTATCCTTCATAAACCATTTTCAGAAATGTAATTTTCATTTGCAGGAAGCACTGGTTACAATTCGTCTTCTTGACGTTCTTTGTGAAATGACATCAAACAACGAACAGCTAGAACATCTACAGACTTTGCCTGGTTTGCTTGAAACAGCCATAGGTGAGTGAAAAGCCACAGGGTTTATTAACTGTTGGCTTGCCTCAAGTCATGTTGCTCTGTGAATGAAAACATGTTTTTTGCAACTGATGGTAATTATCCTTCTGACCTTTTAATAAAATAAATAAATAGGAGATTGAGTTAATCTACATTTTCAAATATTTGATTTGTTCCTGGAATTTTTCTGCTTCTCTACTTGCTCTGTTGGCTCCTGTTACCCAACAGAGCCTTGATTCAACTGTCAGCAATGCGCTATTTATACAAGAAGAGTTGGGCAAAGGACAGCTGCTCCCTATGTTCTTCCACTGGCTGAATGTGCGTGGAAGAATTTCCACAAGAAGTAGAAAAAGGACTTTTCCATGCCTGTTCCCTTCTGTTTCCCAAATTTCTGAACACTGAAACTAAGTATAGGTTGACCGTTCTTAACCGAAATCAGCGACTTTTAACGGTCAGTTTGAAAGAAGCTTTCTTCTGCTAAGAAACAAGCAAAGGGCTGTACAGGAAGACAATTAAGCCAGGATGGTCCAGAGCTGACACTATGTACTTGAGGAGAAAGGGGGAGGAAGTATACGTATACCGACATGTGCCTTCCTAAATCTTGGCACTTTCTGAGGCAGATGTATCCCACTGTTTTCTCAGAAAGTTGTAAAAGTTTATGGATTTTTAAGAGAAATATGTAATATTTTGACTAAAAAAAAAAAAGAAAGCCTGGAACAGCTGTTAACTATGAGTACTTTGAGATGTTTGGAGGGTCCTTGCTGTAAAAAAAAACACCTCAAGATCTATTTTGTGTGTGTGTTTTGAAGAAACTCAAAGTTACACATCTGAATGCTTGCATAAGTCTTTCAACTTAAACGAGACTTTCCAGGAGCTGCGGATCAGTTAAGTTTAGCAGCCTGTAGGCCAGTCCTTCTTTCTCTAGCTGTGTGCAGACTGACTTTTCATTAGCCTGGAGACAGCTGCAGAGAAACAGGTGCAGTCTGACACATTGCCACTATATGCATCCTACGTATTTCCCACATGCTCTTAGCCAACAGGAGTTTATCAACTCATAATTTGTCTTTAAGACTACCTTTTGGCTACAAGATTCGTTTGATCTTGGATTAGCAAAAAAGAGCGAAAAACTGTATCGATGTGTTTTACTGCCTCCAGTATTTAGCTCTGAAGATCAGAAAGATAAGGATAGATGGTACAAAAGACTTTCGCCTAATAGATCTTTTGATGAAGCTGTTCTTTTCAGTTTACGTCATGACAGATTTCCTATTGGAAATTACTAAACAAGTGATTGAAAAGCCTGATCTGAATGATCTTTTAAGTATCAACTAAGGAGTGTGTTTTGCTATTTTCAGTAACTGTTGGATGAAGTTAGACAGTAATACTGCAGTGTTAATAATGTCTTTAGCACTGTGAACAGCTTGATTGCACAGTGTTTGGGGAGTATCACCAGGGAGGATTGCGGGCCGATTTGGAAGCATTGCTCTTTGGGATAATAAGAGCACAGCAGACTGAAGTGTCTTTAGTGGAGAGCATGGATGATGTACTGGGAGCAGTGCTGTGGTATGTTGATGTGCAGTGTTTGAGCGGAATGTTCTTCTCTCTGGGCTGACATAATCCATGAAAGGTGGCTGCTTTTCTTCTGCCTTTTCCTGTACCTTTCTTTCCAGGTCATTGCATTGCTCATTGCATTTTTGTCTGCATTGTAATAAAATTTGAAGAGTTTTATTTACTTTTCTTGTGAGGTTTTTTGGTTATATTTTTAATCCTTTTGGTCAGGGGTCCGTCTTAAAGGCAGGCAGAAGGTTTGGGAAGACCATGGAGTTCCCTCTTATGAGTTTGTGTGTGAGAAAATACTAAGACTGTAAGGCAAGGGAGCACACAAAGTGAGTGCCATGAGAAGGATGTTGATTTTTACAAATTTACAAAGGCAAATAAATTTCTATGGAAGAAGATTGTGTTAAAACCTGTTTTATGATGACAGTTTTTAGGGGCAATCAGGAGATTGATTGTGTTTTCCTAGTTCAAAATATGAAAAAATTAAGGGGTAGCTCTCATATGGGAGACCTCTAGGCCCCATTATGGCTTCATATTTAAAAAAAAAAACCACCTACCAAAATATAGTTAGCCTCTTTATCAACACAGAGATTTTTTTCCTTCTCCTGTATCAGCCATCTAGGAATGAAACTATAGTATGATGGCGTATGAAGTTTCGTCTAATTTAAATCCAGGAAATCTAGTGCCCATTCCACTATGGATGTTGTCACATCTAGAGAAAAGGAGCATAAGGCTTAATTACCATCCTGTGCTATAACGTGGTTTTGCTATGTCCTTATTGTTCCATTGTAAGTTGCATGTGTGCATCTTGGGCACAATGGCATTCCAGATGTTGCAGGTTGCTTAGAGGAAAAGTACTTCTTAATTTTTAAATACAGATTCGGCTATTACTGAATTGGCTTGTCAGCTGTATGGGCTCTCAGGTGTTCACAGGATTTCAGCCTTTCTTCTGGGTGTGGTCTGTGTGGAATGTTGTTTTCACAGATTTTAGTTTCCCTTTTCCCTGAATTCTCTCTGGACCATTGTAGAAAAAAATCTTAGTTGCTGTAAACTAGCATTTACGATAGGAACATTTATATTTCTTAGTTGACGTGATTATGGCACTAAAAAATTTGTAAAGGTGTGTCAAAATGCTGGATGTATTCAAAATATTTTCTCATATTACAGATCTAGGAACAGGCTGGAGAAGGGAAAGGGGTAAAAGTAATTCTGGGATTTGTATGTGTTTCTGTGATGAGTTTGAATTAAAGAAAGTTTTCTGAAAACCTTGTTTTTAGAAGTACATTTTTGGTGCCAGAATTACCAACAGCCTGCAAATTCTGACTCTTCAAGTAGAGACTGATAGCATCAGGCTTCAGACGCTATATAAAGTATGTAAAAAAGGATGCGCAAATACCTGCTAACCTTGGAATGGCCTTGTATACTTAAACTAGCACAAATTGAGAAGGTTTAAGAAAACGTTCGAGTTCTTTTGACACATTGCTGAATATCTGAAATTGTGTTGATTGCCTTTGAACCTAACAATTAGTAGTAAAGCTCTATGCAAAGTAATAATTTTTTGTGTGGTAATTAATTAAAATATTTTGTTTTCTGTAGATACCCTGAGATTAACTCATCTTGCTGGGAAACAGGCTGTAAATGTTTTTACTGCCACACATGCTATGACAGGGCGAGAAGAAATTTCACATCCAGCTGTGGGTTTTAAATCTCATCTCATTCGTTTGATTGGAAATTTGTGTTACAAAAATAAGGAAAACCAAGACAAGGTAAGTTTATACGTTTTGTTCTGGCAGAACTTTGACATGTGAACAGATGTGTATGCCTGACCATGACTTTATTGATGAAAATATGTTGTTGATCTACAAACAGAGGTTAGAATGGGTTTGTAAAGGAGGTAGGGGTTATTTTTGGGTTTCTATGACAGACATGTTAACTTCTTAACAATGTAATGTGTGCCAGTTGCATCAGTCCTGTAGACTGCAAGCTAGTGCCTAATTCATTTATTGTTTTCACGTTTGCTCTTTCTTTGAAAAGAAAATGTCTGAGATTAAACCTCAACTTCACTTTGAAAGGAAATGATGGGAATTGTTGCATGAATTTAATTTTTAGTCTTTGAGTTAGTCTAATGCTTTTTCCCTCTCCCTCCCCTTAAACTTTTCATGCCACTTTAGAAATGTAGGTCTGCTTCCATCAAATCATTTTGAACTTTGTTTAGAATTCCTGTGTAGAAGACTTAGGTTTGTTTCCACAATGAGGAAAAAGAGGGAACAATGGCAAGTTTTAAACTATGAAACCCTTTTTCTTAGCCTAATAAAAGATGTGGCTTTCCACCAAGACTTGTTAAACAAACGTAATTTCAGCAAGAAAAGCAATTGTGACGTCATGTTGTCTTTTAGTTCATCTGAGCATTTTTGAAAATTAAGTAGGTTCCATTTCTCATTTGGCCTAAGCAACTCATGGTGTATTACAGTAGCCTCAGCTTCGTGAAAGCTTTCTGTTGCTCTGGTTCATCCTTGTGTGTTTCTTGTTGTAGAGAAACCCTCTGTTGATTCCCGTATCTTCCTTTTCTGTTAGATTTCCCTCTTTGTCTAACAAATGCTAATAATATGGTCATATAGATGGAAAATAATGATCCTCCCTTTCCCCATTAATATTATGGTATATAACAAATATTTTAATATTTCTGAAAAATATTATTAGTCCTATTAATAACTCTCAGATAGCTTTGTCTCTGACCGGTTATGATGTAATATGTGTTTATGTAAGTGAAATACATTTTTGTGGAATACCTTATGATAATGGCAGTGAGGGGGTTGCTTTCATTTTGAAAGGGTTGATTTACTGCTTATTGTTCATTTTCGCTGGGATTTTCAAAGGCCCCTGGAGCAATTAGGCATGTAGGCTTAGTGTTTTCAATGGAAGCTGGGTATTAACTTGCCTTAAACTGCCTGCACATATTATTGCTTTATGCTGTCTTGAAAATTACTTAGATTTTATGTGTGATATCATGGAACGTTATTTGAGTTGTGTTGAAACTTCAGAAATGCCAATATTATGATATCCTGTCTGTACTTTCAGTCTAATTCGTACATTTAAATTAGTTCTAGTAAATGCACATGTCATTTTTAAGGCAGTTTCCATACCTAAACACATGCTTGTGAGGACAGGGCAAGCAGTCTGTATCACTTCACAGATAAAAAAATGGAAGTTTTGAGATGAGGGTGAATTGTTCAAAGTGGTGCATGTGTCAGACCTAGAACTGAATGAAGATGGGGTTAGTTCCTGGGTTCCCATGTCTCTTTTCAGAGTAGTATCTCACAATATAGATTTTTTTTTAATAAAAAGTTTGAATAAAGTTTAAAAGTTTATATAAAAAGTTTACTTTCTATATTTGATCAAAAGTAATGCAATGAGATGTAGACTGTGTGTATGTGTATGTGTGTATATATATATAAAACAAGCCAACTGATGAAAGCATCTGAGACACCTTGGGCTTTACCATTGGCTTTTGTGTGACATACTATGTGAGTTGTCGACATGAGCTGGGGAAGTGGCTTTCTCTTCAGTCAGTTTAACTGGTTGCTTGGCATGAGAGAGCTGCACATCGCTTACCAAAGGCTCTTGAACAGCACTGTTAGTATTCTGACTCTTGAATGAACTGAGACATTCATACTTGTTTTCTCTAATATTTTTTTTTGTAATTTGCAGTACCAGTAGAGCTATTTTTTCAGTAACAGTGATAATGCCATAGTAAACAGAGTAATAGCACAATACCAATAATAAAAAAATAGCCCTTATTTTTATATTATAACCTTAGTGCTTGGTGTTGGTCTGCCAGGCTTGTTCCAAAAGCATAAGTAGGCCCTAAAGTCTTGGGGCTCAAACAGTGACTTGGCTGAGCCCTCTGAGAGGACAGAGTTACATCACTGTCTTCAGGACCTTCTTCAAGAGTTGGGTAACAACTTGCTTTTTCTCCGGGAGGTGGGTCTTGAGTCAGCCTACGCCTCGTGCAGTGCGTGTCTCCTGTAAGTACTGTGGTGCAGTCCTACTGTATGGGGTGCTGGTGACAGACTTAAAGCAACAGCGAATGCCTGGAATGGGAGGATAATTGCTCTGCAAAGGCTGCCTCTCCATCTCTGCTTATGTTCTCCACCTGCTAGAAGAACAATAATTGCAGGGAATTAATACACCGATTTGTTGGCAGTGGTGAAAAATCTTGCAATGCTTTGGAACAGAGAAGTATCTTGCTAGTGCTTTATTGCCTCTTCATTTTATGTTTAAAACCATTCTTTGTTTTTAAAATGCATTCTTTAGCTTGTACTCTTAGCATTAGGAATGCATTCTTTGCTTCTTTTCTTCCTCATAGTTTTATTTACCCTATTGTGATAAGTTCTTAAGATATAAGGGAGTGGGCAGACATTTAAGCCGTAAACTGAGATGCATTTATTAAAATGGGTCTTGCCAGGTTTGCTGCTCACTTGCATGTTCTGTAAGGCTAGATGGGTTGGTATTTGCAAGAAGAGTGTCTGACAAAATGTTCATTTTGGACAGATAAATGTTGGGTACATACATGTCTGGAATTGTGCATACTTTTGCATGAAGAGGAGAGAACAACAAATAAAAGTGCTGTACCTAGGACACCAAGTGTTGATCTAGTTCCGTGTTGAACGTTTCAAGAGCCTGCAATGAGTGTGCAGTTTTCCTGTGCTTTCTCTTTCTCTAGGAGGAAGACCTGTCCAGAGTTACTGTCATACATGTGGGGCAGTCCTGTGATTTGTATTTTGTTATGTCTCCTTCACAAAGACACACTGTATGTTTGTATTAAATATACTGGAAGGAAGGAGGTGGATTCTCAAGCTGAACAAGGAATGGAGATTTTGGCTGGTAGTTGAGATATGAAGTTATCAGAAGGAAAAAAGTGAAAATTCCTCCATACTCCTCTCGCCTTGTTTGAGTTGCCTTCTAAACACATCAGTTTTATCATCTGGGCAGAATTTGTACTGTTTTCTTGGGAGGAGGCTTTTAAAACTATGAAGTGATGGATTCAGTGCAGCTTTTTCTGCTGGTTTAGTACAGTGGAACTGTTTTAATAAAAAGTAAAATTTACAAAAGAAACCTGACGAATTAAGAATTCATTCATTATTTGATGCTATCCAGAGGGACCCTGACAGTCTTGAGAGGTGGGCCCATGTGAACCTCATTAAGTTCAACAAGGCCAAGTGCAAGGTCCTGCACATGGGTCGGCGCAATCCCAAGCACAATGACAGGCCGGGCTGAGAATAGCCCTGAGGAGAAGGACTTGGGGTTGTTGATGGACAAGAAGCTCAGCATGAGCCAGCGGTGTGCACTTGCAGCCCAGAAAGCCAACTGTGTCCTGAGCTGCATCAAAGCCAGTGTGACCAGCAGGTTCATGACAGCTGATTCTTCCCATCTACTCCACTCTGGTGAAACCCCACCTGGAGTACTGCATACAACTCTGGGGTCCCCACTGTAAGAAGGAGCTGTTGGAGCGAGTCCAGAGGAGAGCCACAAACATGATCAGAGGACTGGTGCACCCTTCCTGTGAGAACGGGCTGAGAGAATTGGGATTGCTCAGCCTGGAGAAGAGAAGGTTCCAGGAAGACCTTATAGCAGCCTTCCTAAAGGGGCCTACAGGAAAGCTGGCGAGGGGCTGTTTATCAGGGAGTGTAGTGATAGGACAAGGAGTAATTGCCTTAAGCTGAAGGAGGGGAGATTTAGTTAGATATTGGGAGGAAATTCCCAATTGAGTGAGGGCGGTGAGGCACTGGAACAAGTTGTCCAGAGAAGCTGTGGAGGCCCCCTCCCTGGCAGTGTTCAAGGCCAGGTTGGATGGGGCTTTGGGCAGCATTGTCCAATGTAGGGTGTCCCTGCCCATGGCAGGGGGTTGGAACTAGAAGACCTTTGAAGATCCCTTCCAACCCAAACCATTCTGGGATTCTATGGTAGGTAGAGAGGATATAATCCTTTATTCTATTCTATTCTATTGTAGAAATGAAACAAATGCAAAATGGGTCATAGCAACTAATCTGCACCCCTATTTCTGTGTTCATTTACAAGAATATGTACTGAAAGGTGAGATGGCTCATCTGCCTTGTCGTGACAGATAGCACTGTTCTGTGCAACCTTATTACCTTTCCTTAAAACTGTTGTTTATGTTGAGGTGTTTATACAGTATGACTTGTTTAAAATACTTGATTTAATTGCAAGTGTCACCAGTACTTGAATAAGCAATGGAATAACGTAGACCTTATTCTGCATGGTTTCCTCTTCTTTACAGGAGAGGAATTACATAGACTTCAGTCACATATCCCTACTGGAGTTAGTAAACAGGGAATTGAAAGGGAGTAGAAGGCTTGACAAAGTTTAATTGCAGTCTTTATTCACTATTCACTTTAGTTCACTATTACCTCTGAGATCAAACGGGGGGATCTGAATTGCCTGGGGGTTCTGTCTTGTGAAAACTGTTAGTGAAGGATGCAAGGTTGTCTGGAACAAGCTAGATGCAAGACATGAGCTGTGTTCCTTGCAATGGGGGAGCAGCCAGCTGGCAGAACATTGATGTGCTGAGATCATGCTGTACTGTTGCCGTTTGAGAGGGATCCTGAAGAGAAAAATTGTGACATTTCTGGATGCAAAATTAAGCCTGACTTAGTAAGAACAAAGCACTTAGCTTGGGTTTGGTGTTGTAATCTGGTTGCATTGGCTTTGCCCTCTTTAACTGACTCCTGTTACTAATCGTATGGGTAGTTTATTGCTGCCCATTTACTTTGTATAGCAATACAGTTAGTATGCTGGGACAGTTTGATACACGCTGAGAGATCTCTGTCCCCTGTAGAACAGTGAATATGCACAAGTATATTTTTGAGATGTCTCTTTCGCTTAATCAGCCTGTTAAAAGCAAAACCGATCCCCTCAGGTAAAGAAAGCAATCCATACCCTTATGGCAAGGGCATTTTAGATACTGGGGATGCTGATGGAAGATAGGATATTAATCTTGGAATGTGTGTGTTTCAACAGTAAAGTTGTTCTGTTCCTTATGTAGGGGAAAAAACTTGAAATACAGAGTTGTCTTTGGTACTGGCACCTGGCACCTTCTTACCTAAATGGAATCGCTCTAATGAGGTGAACAATTCATGAGGGAATTTTTTTCACATGCCTGTGTTTTATTTGAGGTGACAGCAATGCTTCCTCTAGTGCAATTATATTGGGTTTTGTCAATGCAGAGTTTAGAAAAGGAAGTCTTCTGGGAGAAAAGGTGGGGGGGAGGAAGCTTATACAGTTAAAATTAATAAAAGTAGCAGGTAAAACATCTGGATACTGTTTAATGTGTTTAATGTAACTTGGAGTTTTTTATATACGTCTAAGCCAAATTGTTTTATGTGAGACTAGCTCCCTAATTTGAAGGCTGTTCTGCCTGAAAGTATGAACAAGATTTGACTTGTTTGGAATTCAGTTTTCCACTCTTTTTTTCCACTGGGGCAGGGTGTGCAATGAATTCAGTTCAAATACAGGTAGAAAAAGGTGCCAGCATCCATAGATTGAATTGTGACCATTCAGCTCTTTAATCTTCTTGCTGTAGCGATTATAAAATAGAAGATTTCTAACTAAAGACAAATACTTTGTTTTATTTAACAATTGGCTATTTTTCACCTGAAGTTTTCAGAAAGACTGTATGAGCTAATGAGTTCTTTTTCTACAGGTTTAGTTTAACTTTTTAAAGTAATTACGTTCTTCCTGGTGTGGCAGGATTTGGGGTTACTTGCAATGAAGAACATCCCACAAATTTTCTGCATATGCTGTTGAGAGAGGGAGGGGAGAAATAAACCCCTTTGATGTCTTCATTAGAAACTTACACAACTGTGATTATTATATTTTCCTAATGTTAAACAGAAGCCTAAAATGGAGGAGATTCTTGGTGTACAGTTGAGCAAAAAAAGGAGTCGTCTTTTGGAATTGAATGCTCTGAAGTGGTGAGCTCTTGCACACCAAACTGTGAAGTTCTGCATGGTTCCATTGTTTGGATGGGGCTATTCTAACGTTGTAGCTGTCTGTAGCTTTTAACGCTTTGCTAGATTAGGACAAAACATTCAGGGTGTTGCAGGACTAAGTCCTTTAAATGGTAAATTTTGCCTAGTTATAGCACTGTAAAAGTCAGCAGTAAAGCTTAAAGTGGACTTTCTCACAGAAGTGCTTTAAAAGCTTAGGTTTTGCTGTGGAAATGAAATCTCTACCTAACTAGTATAGAGATGACCCAGGTAGAAAAGTGTCTGTCGTTCAAGAGTGTCTTTAAAAGTATTTGTTGGGGCATTCAAGGTAACTCTCTAGTCCTGGTCCTATATGGATTTTATGTTAGTCTTCAGCGCTATCACAATAATGAATCCTTAATGAAGTGCCCAGATTTTCATCAAAGTGCTAGAGAATGTTAAACAAACAAAAAAACAAAAGAATCATGAGATCTCTAAATGGTGGGACCATATGAGCAATAAAGGGTTGATGTGGAGTTTTTTTGCCCTGAGGTCAGAGATGCATGCCTAATGCAGTAGAGTTGGTAAAGCACTGAATTATTTTTATAACCATGTGATTCATCTGTTGTTAGAGAATAATACAAAACTTTATTCTGTTGTGCTGCCACTTTATAGGCAGCAAGTTAATGTTCCCTCTTGAACTGCTTCTATTCCCCCTTCTGCCCCACCATTTTTTGGCAATTGATACAGTTGATCCAGTCATTCCTTATGACTTGTCCAATTTACCAATTTCACTTGAAGCCTTGATCTTACAGTGCATAGAAAGCTTTCTCTTGGAAGGAACTTAGATGCACTTAGATACTGTCAAAGTTTCACATTAAAGGTAATTTTAATAGTGCATTTGCTATTTTTGTTTGATTGGTTTTTCTTTAGGTTTTATTTTGAACAGCTTCCATTTGATATTTAAATTGCATACTGCATAGAGACATCTTCACAAATTGATTGTCTGGACATCCTCAGTGATTAGGTGAAGGCTGACATATGCACAGTACCATACTTCCCTTCTAGTATATTATTGGCCTGCTTCATGTGGAGAATTACCATAATTACCATCTAACAGATAAAGGGGTATAAAGATCAATCTGTATATCATTATGTTCTCATGAATCATAGGCTGAGACTTTAACCAAACCTTGAATATACATAAATGTAAACTACATTGGCTTCTGCCAATGTGAAGATGTCTGTAGAATGATGATTTTATGCAACATGCATTTGCCAAAAGCAAGAACAGGACTTGGGCATTTTGGAATAAAAGAAAGATTGTGGGAGGAGGATTATTCTTGTGAAGTTCATAGTGTTTTAGATTAAGATGTTGGATGGCTCTAGAAATTAAATCAATTGCTTTGATTTATAGTGGAGAGGGAAGATAGAAAAGAGTAAGATGACTAGATATTTTCTAACATTCAGAATTAAAACAAGCTGGCTCTGCATACATTTCCAAACAGTCAGTACCAGCTTACAGGCTTGTTGGCCTCTTCTTGACTCTAAACAGTTTTTTTGAACCCTATTTGGTGTTGAACCCTATTACCATTGCGGTGCAGCACAAGACACTAACTTTTTTTAAAGGAAGACTCAGCACACCGTTGTCAAACAGTCATTTCCAGACCTTTTACAAACTCACAACAACCACTTAAGTGTTGAAACCACATCTATAGCATTGATATTTAATGTGCCTGTTTAGGATGAGCAGCTCATTTACAAAATACGCATTTTAAGCCAGACTGAAATCTAAAAATAAGGTATTGACCTTTATATGGAAGAATTTGCAGAGGTTCCTGTGAGTCCTTCCTGGTCTGATGGGTTGAGTAATAGCTACCGTAGCTGTGGGAGACATGAATTAAACTTCGTGTTCACCAGAGAGCGTTCCGTGCTGTTGCAGGCTTTTTAGGCTTGTCAGTTTGTGGAGTGGCCTGATGTAGTACTTACCTGAAAGGTGTATTGTGTGGCAGTCCTCGCTGCTGGGAGTGATTTCTATAAACACCAACTTGAACCATATAATGAGTGGGTTACTTCTGTGCTGTGGATATTGCAGGTGGTTCTTGGTGTGTTACTTCTTTTATAAAACAGAGGAGTGTCCTCCTGAGCTTTTCAGGCGCTTTCTCTCTTCAAGAATAGCCTCAGCATCTGTTGGGCAAATGCCCTGGTTTAAAGCCCACTGAAATCAGAAGATGTCTTTGCTTTCCTCAGCGGTTTCGATCAGCCCCATCATTTCCTTTTTCGGCTGTGTATTTTGAGGCCTATAAAGACGGGAGGTGATGTGGCCTAGCTTCTAGAAAAAGAAGTCTAGGAGTCATGACAACTTATTTTTTTTCTTTTCTCCAGCTTGGATTCAGATGCTTTAGTAAGACATGGGATGTTAAAATTCTAGTGGCTTGCAAAGTATTCTGAGGTATTCAGAGACAGTTGTTGTTGTTATTCCATATATCATTCTCAGTTAAGTGAAGAGCACTGTATCAACCAAAAATGTTTCTTGCTAGTTTACTAGGTGGTGGAGAGCTGAATTTGTTTGGGGTACTCAATGTTAGGGAAACTGCTCCTAAAATAACCACCTTCTGATGTGGCTAATTTAATATTAAAAGAAAAAAAGTCTCAGAAGACCATACCCTGTATTGCAGGAAGGGGGTTTATCTGTGTTTCCTGCATTTTGCCGGTGTTACTGACTGCTAGGAGCAAGGCCACCATATGTGGAAGAATGTGTACCTTTCTGAATACTTACTCTCCAGTTCAGATCTGAGTTGTTAATCCAAATTCTTTCCACTTCTACTGGTGTCAGATACAAGTGACATGTATTTTCCATTAGTATAACAAAGAATTTCATTAGGTTTCTGTGTTATTTTTCATTGTTCTAACCTCAGTATGAACTCTGAGTTTCTCCGTCTTAACTGCCATCCCACATACAGTTTCTTTTAGGGTGTTTTTTTTGTTGTTGTTTTTGGTGCGTTTTTTTAAAGGTGCACCAGTCTTGACAGTGGGCTGATGTTATAATGCTGTGAGTGTTCAATGTGATCCCTTTTGAATACATAAAACTTCCTCTTCTTTTCCACTCAGAAGAGGTTGTGTTTGCTGTTTTAATTACCCTGTGAGGCACAGGAATATGTCATCTTTTCATCTTTTCCCTTGATAGTTATTAAATTTTGGTTACGATGAGATATTAAAATTTCTCAGCATGTATTTTTATGACAATTGTAAAGTTTATAAACATAGGTACAAGCAAAAAAATAATATTTCTGTTTTGTTGGGTGTTGAGATTTGGCCAACAATACTTGTTATTTGTCAGTTCAGTTCACATTTTGGAAACACCAGTAAAATAGTTTCATTGAGGAAATAATGGAGCATGACATATGTTGTAGACTACATTTTGCGATTAATTTACTGCAGTAACTCTTGGTTTTAGTGGTACTCTGCTACATTCAGGGTGCGGAGGACATGAAGTAAACTATGTGAAGGCTTGTCAAGGGGATGGTGGAAGATCCCTTACCAGGGATCAGCAAGCGGGATGTTGAACGCATGCCACTGAGTCCTGATACTAACTTCCCCACCAAAATCAGAGAGGTGTCAAGCTAGACAGAAGCTTACAAATGTGCTTACAGAAAAATCGTGTCCAGTTTCTGTTTTCATCGCAGTGGGGTTAGTTACTTAACTCCTTCCACTCCTGTGGCAGCCCATCATCAGTTTCAGTAGAGGTGTGATGTCTTGAAGGCTTCAGCCTGGCTTTGCCGTATCACAAAAGCAGCTCTGAGCCTTTAGTTCTCTTTGCCTGTGTGCCTTCAAGCCAGTCTAACTTCTGTTACGAGCCCTGAAAATTGTTTGCTAAAACTCCTGTTGAAACTTGTGAGGCCGTATCACAGCAGGTAGTCCTCAGACAGAGACAGAGCATTAGGTTTTCTCCCCCCCCTCCCCTCCTCCTGTTTTAATTTGTGCCTTTGGGAAGAGAAAGAAAAGTGCAGTGACTGTCATCTGCAGTTTTGAATTTCTGCCATTGGGTGATGCTGTTTGTTCTAAATTGTAGACCTGCAGTATTCTGCTCCTTGCTGTTCAGCATGACAATGCTTGGGTGAAGTTCGGTGATGCTGGTGCCCAAAAGGAACCAAAGTACTTGAATAATCTCATTGTTAAAGACTGCAGAAGTGAGGGGAAGGGGAGGGAACAGGAGAGAATATGAGGATGCACATGTCTCTGTAGGCAGTGGTTCTGCCTGTTCAGCTCTTATTTGCAGGATTTTGTTCAGTTATCTTCTCCGCTTGAAATGCAGGGCTCTTTGAAAAGCTCCAGTATTATTAGAGGGCTGCAGTAATGTAAAAATATGTGCTGGCCACACTTGCATCCTTTTATTAACTATAGATTATCTCATCTCTTTGCTATCAACAGCCAATGTTTGGAAGAAACCTACCTAACTTTTTATGCCTTTTTTCATCTATGCAGTGGTAGAACAGGTGAAGAGAAAAGAACTTCTTGTAATCTTTAAGGAGATTTTAGAAAAATATCACAGTTTTCACATTGTTTAAAGACTTCATAAATAGTGAGTTCCTTCTGTCTGTGTTTTGATGGAGAACAGATTTAATAATATTCCCTTTACAGTCTATTGATATCTTTATTTTGGCAATTCACATTAACTGTGCTTTTTGAAAAATTTCTATTCTTTATTTAAAAAAGCTCAGTATTTCCATAAAGGAGTAGCAAAGATGAAAATTGCCTCATTAGAGAGCATTTAAAAGTTTAAAACTGCCTGTCTCCAGGTTCACACATAATAATTGCAGTCAGACTTGTTCAGATTGCTATGGCAGAAGTGGTTTGCTGGAAGGATTTCAAAGGGACATTAATGAAAGACCTAGTAAAGACATTGGAAAAACAATTGGATTTTATTTTAAATTCTAAGAATGGAGCACTGGTTATACTTAGATACTGTAGCAATAGAAGCAACATCAGAGTACTGTGTCAGGTGATCTCTGCTTGAAGTTAGAGCACCAAGAAGATATTGAATTAATTCTTCTCTGTTTGTGAAATGCAGAATGAGCTAAATTTACAAAAGCCGAGATGATGGCATGATTGTATGTATTAAGCTTCAGCTGATTAGAGACTGCTAGCAAGATTCCTTCCAACTTCCCTCCAAGCATTTCCACTGGAAAACACCACAGGACTGTTTGCTTCCTTCGCATATTCTCATGCTAAGCTCTTCTCTAAGGAAGGAGGAGCTCCAATATGATTTTTCTTCTCATGTAAGGTTATCACTCAGTAGGGTCAGATTAAGTGCTTGCTAATAATCAGTGTATATTCAGGTGGAGGATCCCCATAGGTTTAGAATGAGAGAGAGAGTAACTGAACAGACAACAGCACTGCACATTGTTTATTCACCCTCCAGACACTGATACAGGCTCCTGTGGACTCTAGCAGGATTGTATCTGCTTGGAAAAGTGGTAATACAAACCTAAATGCCTAAACAATCCTCTTCTCCAAGACTGACTTACTAAATTTTCAGATGCATCCTGACAGTCTGAAATTCTGAAATGTTCTCTTTTTTTTACCACTGACTGAGGAATGAGAGAAAACAAATGTCTGTGTGCAGGTTCCAAATGGCTAAAACAGGTATAGAAGCTGTAATCAATCTGGTGGATTATTTTAAATGTCCTGTAGGTGTAAAACATCTGGTGATCTGAGGAGGTACAGAAGAGAGCTCTACTTAGTACTCAAAGTATGTGCAAAACTAACTCACGCACTTGTAAGAAATTGTTTCTGAAATTCAAATACAACCTGTCAGGATGATGTTCTTGTCTTATAGTTTGTTGTTCTCATTTATGAAATGGGATATCTTCTGTAATTTCAGGAAATAGGGAAATTGATAATGAATAGAAATCAGCTATTTGCTGGTTTACTATTTGTAATCTGTATAATTTTCTATGTATATATATATAAAATATATATAGGTACGTGTATATTTTATATATAGAAACTTGTGTGTTTATATATAAACATATACATGAATATAAAATCATAGAATCTTTATGGTTGGAGAAGACCTCTAAGATCATCAAGTCCAACCATCAACCCAGCACCACCATGTCTACTAATCCATGTCCCAAAGTGCCATGTCTACATGCTTTTTGAACACCTCCAGCGACAGTGACTCCACCATCTCCCTGAGGAGCCTGTTCCAATGCCTGACCACTTTTTCAGTGAAGAAATTTTTCCTAATATAAATATATACATGGAAAAGAAGCATGGCCAACAGGTCGAGTGAAATTATTCTTCCCCTCTACTCTGCTCTTGTGAGACACCAGCTTGAGTATTTCATGCAGCTCTGGGGCCCCCAGCACAAGAAAAGGATATACCTTTGGAGTGGGCCCAGAGGAGGGACAGAAAAATGGTCAAGGGGTTGGAACATCTCTCCAGTGAGGACAGGTTGAGAGAGGCTCTGGGGAGACCTTATTGTGGCCTTTCAATACTTAAAGGGGACTTAGAAGAAAGGTGGAGAGAGTTTTTAGCAGGGCTTGTAGTGAAAGGACAAGGGGTAATGGCTTTAAACTAAAAGAAGGGAGATTTGGGTTAGATGTTGGGAGGAAATTCTTCCCTGTGAGGGTGGCGAGGCACTGGAACAGGTTGTCCAGAGAAGCTGTGGCTGCCCCCTCCCTGGCAGTGTTCAAGGCCAGGCTGGATGGGGCTTTGGGCAACCTGGTCTAGTGTAGGGTGTCCCTGCCCATGGCAGGGAGGTTGGAACTAGATGATCTTTGAGGTCCCTTCCAATCCAAACCATTCTGGTATTCTACATACATAGATACCTACATACGTGTGTGTGTATATATATATACACATACACACAAACTGATGAATTGCCTCAATATACTACTGTGTCGGGGGGGGGGCTTCCCTGGAAAAAGTACAGAAGAGGGGTGTTGGTTTTGGTTGAAACAAATTACACTGCACATCTTTAATTTACTAATCTTCCCACGAGAGGTGTTTAGATTATATTACTCATACATACGTACTGTGAAAGGGATTTTCAAATATGAAACTAATTAATCTCTTGAGTAAGAACTTTTGTTCTATTCCTGCATTGTTAAATTTAAAAATAAATAAATAAGTTCTGTGTAACTTGTTAGACTTTTTTTCATTGGTGGCAAGATGTTGTCTTTTGGCATCTCTTAATGAACTCTGTTAAAAAATGAGCTGTAAAGCATTCATAACGATGTGAAAAGGAAAAAAGAAAAACAACACTGATAACTTGAAAACATGAAAAATTTCATATGATCATAAATTATATGAATTTACAGAGGCTGAAAAATCTTACTTTGCAAGCCAGCAGTACTTTGAAAACTACAAATGCCAAAAATCTGAGAGTCTTGAACAATGTATATATCCCACTGTGAAATTATACAAACCATGGAAATTATATTCCCCTGATGACAGTTTCCTGAGGAACAGAACACCAGTGTAAGGAATCTATTTGCGATAGAATGGGTATAGCCAAGGCTAGTGCACTATTTTACTTTGAATTTGAGATTCATTCTTCTCACGTAACTTCAAAAATACGATTTTGTTGCTTTTAAGTGTAACAAAAAATCTTAGGTAGTTGGCTGCCTCTAGAGTAAAAATAGCCCGTGTGCTTCATTTCAGTCTAATAAGCTTTGAGGCGATATGTGCAACTTTTCAGGTTGCTTTAATACTTTTACGTTATTACAATCTGACTGATACTTCAAGTGAAATATTGAAACTGGATGTAATATGAGGATTAGCTTCATCTGAAGAAAGTTAAGTTTTTGTATTCTTTATAAAGTAAGTATTGAGGTGCTTTCTGCTTTTGTGTGTTTTAGTGTTGCAGTGTGCTTCGGTTTGGCATTAATCTTACCAATGACAAAATAAGAAGGATTTAAATTTTAGTCTAGAAACTACTGTTCTAGAGCACAATTACAGAGCTCAGTGAATTAATATCGAAGTTGGTGACATTTCTGTTGAGTTTTAGTAAGGGTAAACTGCAGCATTTACATCAAAATTGTTTGAGGTTTTTTTTCGTGTCCTTTTGAGAAAAAGAGGGGTGCTACCCGTGGAGCTGTGCCGGGCTTGAAATTATCCATAGGACATTTTCCAACTTTTCTAAAAATCCTTTCACCCTTTAGTCCAGCAAAATTACGATTGTGCAGTTGGCTTTGGAAATACTGAAGAGCTTTATTTCAGGTGATTGTTCTGTATCCTACTTTAAATAAATAAATAAATAAATCAGTGTTTTGCCTGCAACAGAATTGGAAACAGTTCAATGGAAATTAATAATAAAATGGTTAAGTTCCCTTGAACTTGTATCTAATTTATCTTCCCTTGAATTTAATTAGACATCACTACTGTGGTATTTTCCAACCAGATCTAATTTGTTGTCTCGGCTCTGCCTGTTCCCCACACCTCCAGTTGTGAGAAAATGATGCAATTTGAGAGGGCATTCTTCTGGAACTTGCAGTCCAGTTGAACTACTTGGTAGTTGGGTGTGCCTTCTTTTAATTCTGGCTCTTGAGTCATGCAATTTCATGAGCACCTCACCATTTAATGCATTTTTTGAAAGTGCTTTTAGAATTTGTAGCTGTTGAGAAAAACAAAGCTTAAAAATGCTTTCTGAAGTTTAAAAGTAAAAATGTCGTTTTTAATACCCCTATGATAGATCAATTTGGTGGCAGCTGATTGAGGTTCTAATTCAACACTTTTTCTCCTCTCACCTTCTGACCCACCATTACTGTCAACCTGCTCCTGCAGGCTTTTCTATAAAAGTGTCGACCTGTCCCTTTGAAAATCAACTTCAAAGAAAGTAGTGTTTATTAATAACTCCTGTAGAAGTTTTCTTTGTTCTTTAAAAAAAAAGTTACTTGTAGATCTTAACAATTTTTAAAAAATATTTCTAATTTTATGATTGCATTTATTTCGATACAAATTTCAGCTACTGAAATGTGCCCTCCAGGTCTGTTCGTATGAGATTTTTTTTTTTTCTTTAATGGACTTGCTAGGAAGTGTTGCTATGCATGTGTAGGTTTTCTTTAATGAAGTTTTAATAACATAGTGTATGTATATACTTAATTCAGAGTAATGAAACTGTGTCTTGAAACAAGAACTCTTTCTAGAGGACCTGCAGTCTTGACTTCATAGGTACAGACCTGTGATCAAATGAATGATCTATGGCAAGAAAGGAAATAAAAATATGAATAAAGCTAAACAGAACATTTAAAATTCTGTGAACAATTGGCTTGGTGCCTGAGGATATATGTACACACTTTGTTTGCACAGTAGTATTTCCATGTAAATTGACTGTATGAAATTATACATTTATTATGGAATTTTTAAAGCAATTTGAACAACACCTTTGCAAATTAAAAAACTTAGAATTCTGTTCATCATAGATATATGAGTTCAGCTAGAAGCTAGGCATTTTACTTTCGTAGTACCTGCAGTTGTTATTACCAGACTGCAAGACATTTAGAGATACAAATACTAAAGAAAAAATTAAATACTTCTGGTAGTTGTAATTTAGAGGTAAATTAAGAAACTAGTATGTGGACTCTTTGTGTACAGCTTCATGTATCATCTCGCTCAATAGCCTGAGGCATTAGCAAGCTTTCAGCATGAAATTTAGTGCTAGAGCATGCAGACCTGAGTTATTGTATATCATGCATACTAAATATATGGCTTTTATAGACATATAAATCACAACATCAGGATTCTTGTGTTTTCTAAATGTAAAGTTGATCTTAATCTCAACAAGGTGGCTAAATTTATCTTAATAAGAGAATCTGATCCTGTGCAAAGGTTATACTTGGTGAATCATTAAAAGAAAATGCATATTCTTAGAATTTCAGGTAATGTAGAGAATAATTGCTCAACTTTCTGTAAGTCTGGATTGTCAGCAAAGAAACACAGTCAATATCACATGAGGACTGGGCCAGTCTCTAGTGGGTACTGCAAGTAAAATGTGTTAGGCACCAGTTCTAGCCTTGAGGGCAAGTTGGAGAGTTTGTCATGGCTCACATCCGCATGATAGGGTTCTCTGTGGGCTTCTCTTCCTTCACCTTCATCTTCCCCAACTAAAATCAAATCACGGAACTGCCTTTCCCATACCTTTTCTTGGGAAGGGCTATAGCTTACACTATGTACCCAGCCATTCCTGAATGTTGCCCAGAGGAGTGCTAGTTGTCATGAATCATCTGAAAAGGATAGTAAGAAAGGGCAATTGCAAGCTGGTGCTGAAGCCCGGCATCCCAGCTGCGCCTCTCTTATTAACGCAAGTAGAAGCCCTGCTGAAATGAGTTGGAATGACCCAAGCTTGTTGCAGCCTTCAGACTTCACTAGTGTATTGTTCACCTAAGATGAGGTTGATGATTCTTTTCCTTCCTTCTGCGTTATGTTCTGCACCTCCTGTAATGACTCATATTTATTTTGATCACAGAGGAATTAAACCTGAAGTCCCATTGGCTTGAGCCATGGAGAGCCTCACCTCAAGACATACTGTGTAGGTAAACCTTTGACAACTCTTTTCTAGTTCATTTGCAGATCTCTTGAATTGCAGC
Source organism: Psophia crepitans (assembly GCA_013399095.1). Lineage (NCBI taxonomy): Eukaryota > Metazoa > Chordata > Aves > Gruiformes > Psophiidae > Psophia > Psophia crepitans. The sequence goes on along the minus strand of VWZZ01006213.1, from coordinate 301,326 downwards.
ACATGGTTTTGAAGTTGCTGTGCTCTGCTCCTGTGTTAACCTCTAGTTCCTAACTTTTTTAGTAGTTTGTTTGCCTTGAAAGTATTTTTCAAAACACAGGTAGCTCTCACCTGTAGGAGAGGTTTGTTAAGTATTGCATTTATCTGTTTGTCAAGGAGTGCTCCGGGGGATAGGTATTTGGAGTCGGTAGTGGCATTTCAGAATGCAGTTGAGCTGGGTTATGAAGCAAGTGGACCATGTCATTTGATAACTGATTTCCTGGCTGTCATGGGGTTGTAGTGTAAGGTGCAAGGATTTATTCTGCTCTTACGTATTGGTATGTTTGCAGAGAACTGCTCAAGGGGCCAAGTACTAAAGTATTACACTAGTATAACCTTGAGTATAATTTGGCTCGCTTTCTGAATCCTTTTGTGGTTTGCTGGTGGCAGTATGGGACTTTGCAAAACTGTAATGGAAAAGTTATGAAAACTTTATACCACCAGAATCACACTTTGTAATGATTGTCAGCAGGAAAACTCTCTAGCAGTTATTTTTAACTGCAGTTACCTTAGCAAAAGGGATTGCAAGTATCAAGAATGATGAACCATCATTAAAGGATCAACATTCAGATTTCTTTTTCAGTTAAAAATGAAACAGCATTTCTAGCAAAATCCTGGAACTGTTGAGGCTTTGGTTCTGTTTGTATAAAAGCTGTAAGAGACCCCAAACCAAAGGAGAACCCTTTTTGTTCTGAAATGTGACGAACTTTAAATGCTTGAATAGTATGCATGCATAGGGATTTCCCCCACTTACTTACTTAAGCTGATAAAGAATAACACTTTAATGCAACTATACCAGTTTAAAAACCTTAGGCTAATCTTTTTCTCTTTAAATGACAGAAAAGGCTGGTTTGCCATCTTCCCATACATTGATACTTTCCATGTTTCATATTACCATACAGTGCTGCTAGCCATTCTGTAATAGGTTGGCAATTCAAAATACCTTCATTAGTTCATCCCTATTTTTCATTAAGTGACTGGTTTATATATGACACAGCTGATAAGAAATCAAATCCAATTTGATTTTTAAAAAATCAAATTTATAAACCAACATTTTTTGAAAGCCATTGTTTTTCACTGAGTGCCATAAAGACAGAAAAATGGACACATCATGTTACTCATTGTTAACTTGAATAAAACTTAACGTATTTGAACACTTTTTCATACCGAAATGTTTCTCTCATGCCACAGCTTCCCTTGCATTAATACTACGAAATCTTTTAAATATGTCAATGAAAATCCTCTGGTTTAATGTTTGATTTCAGCATGTGAGAAATCATTTGATCTGTCTGGGATACTCTGTTTTCAAGCTAATATCTTCTTCAGACAAAGTTCTTAACTATGAGATTTGTTCAGGGGGCGGTATTTATAAAATCATAGAATCCCAGAATGGTTTGAGTTGGAGGAGACCTCAAAGATCATCTAGTTTCAACCACCCTGCTGCGGGCAGAGACACCCTCCACTAGACCAGGTTGCCCAAAGCCCCATACAGCCTGGCCTTCAACACTGCCAGGGATCCAGGGGCAGCCACAGCTTCTCTGGGCAACCTGTGCCAGTGCCTCACCACCCTCAGAGGGAAGATTTTTTTCCTGGTATCTAATGTAAATGTACTGTCCTTCAGCTTAAGGCAATTACCCTTGTCATATCACTCCGTGCCCTTGTAAACAGTCCCTTGTAAAAATCTGTGACTGTAGTTGTCTCAGTAAACAATGCTAAACTGAACTGAAAGTTACCTGTTCATTTTATAATCACCTAATTTATGGTGATTTCTTATTTTTGACACAGCTTGCAATTTGTTTTACTTTGTAGTAAATGCTTTCTACAAAAGCAAAATAACAAAGAGAGACGTAAGAAACTTAAATATGTGAACCCCAGCATCTGTCAGTCTGTTATTGTTATGTATGAGGTAAAGGTTTTAAAGAGGAATGAAAGTAGCTTGGTTAAAAGAGGACCTAGTCCTTGTTACAAAGTTAAGCTAAACACTTCAACTTTCTCTTGTCTTTCCTGAATGTTCCAGTGAAAGTTGTTGGGATTTATTTGTGTACTGAGCATTGAATAAAAAAAATATTGTACTGAATTTGGTTATAAAATTGCTTGGAGGAAGAAATGAAAGGGTTTTACCGGGAAGTACTTAGACCAGATTGGTATTTTGTACGTGATGATAAAATAAAAAGGAAACCATTGAATTACTGTTGAAAAATGAATTAAAGTGAACTTGCTTTGTATTTGAAATGGCATACCACCTGTTCTATTTTGGATGAAGAATACTCTGTGACTTGAAGTTATCATAAAGGAAGAAGTTACTGGGAAGAAGATATGAATTGGTCTTAGCAGAACTGGGTATGGCTAAGGCTTCTTTCCTCCCAACTCAAGACTTGATTTTCACCTGCACTAACTTCCTTTGAACCATCCCCAGTAGGCTATACGTATTGCACTGCAGTAAGTTGAGACCACATCTGTTAGTCCTGAAACAAAGCAATTATTGTAATTGCAAGATTTGGAGGTTTTTTTTTTCCTTTAAAAGGATCGTAGTTCTGTTGTTACATTTTCCAAGAAACGTATAAATATTTCATATAAAATCGAGCATGGAATTGTCATTGCTCAGTGAGAAGTACTATTTACTGCAGTATTAAGCGATGGAGTTGCATGGCTGGCTGCAGACTTCTGAAGGCTTTCCTGACTGGTCTGATTTAAAACACAAGAAGCAAACACCATTAAACTGTCTTCTGGCTTTAGTAGTCAGCCGGGTCCCGCAGTCTACCATTTACAGTTTCTGTAGAGCTCTAGAAAGGCATTTTACAGTCCTTTCGTGAAACACTTGCTTTATTTTACTATGCTTTAACCTAGTGAAAAATGTAATCATCATCAAAGATGGTATTATACTTAACATATAATAGAGTGCACGTCCTTTACACACGTACTAGAAAATTAATGGTTTGTTCTTTGACCCGTCACTAAAATCTTGGAAGCTCTGTATGCAAGGGAATGTGGAAACAGAGAATAGTGAATGCCATTAATAATGTCTGTGTGCTCTTTCCAATCTTCTAGCCTACTAGCTTTCTCCCTCTTTTTGTATCTTCCCACCCCCCTTGGCTGTGAAGTTTGGGGTGATATAAATGTACTCAATAACTTATTTTTTACAGTTCCTTAAAAAATTTTATCACCACTAAAGTCACTTCATAATTGCAATAGGAAACTCGGGGGAATTATGGAAAACTGCCGCCACTTGGGTGGCTGTGATACTTTGCTTTTAGTCTTGAGCCTGTCAGAGCGCTCCAAGAGCTGCAATTCAATGTGGCACGCTGTTGTATTTAGTTGCAGAATTTTACCATGAAATGCAGCAATCATCAGCACAAATCACTATGTTTTGAAATCATCCTAGATCTTTTCTCACATGCTGTTTTCATCACTTGAGTATTGTGTGTTGCTGTCTTTGCTACAGATTAATTTATATGCCTGCCATTGAGTTTCTTTTAAATTCGTGGCTCAAAGTGAAATAAGAGGGAAAAATGCTAAGTAATGCTGGACACAGCAAAAGTCATCATTGGAGCACAGAACATCTGCTGGGCATTTATGTTTGCTTGCTGAATTCAGAAGTTTCTAAGGAAGAGTTGTAATCCTTGATGCTGGGAGTGGAAGCAGTTATGGAATACAGCAGTAATATGGGAGCATGATGACACGTAGCCTCAGTGAGGGTGTGTGTTCATCAGAAGATAGTATGAATTTGAATTGCCTTTCCTCCTTTTCCATTCCCACTCTAAGTTGTAAGCAGCTGGCAGTTTTCAGGAATATTTCAACTGAACTGGATTTCAAGAAGCAGTTGGAATGTTGAGAGAAGGTAGCAGCAAAGCTACCTTCTTTGCAGGCTGTTGGGGGAGAAATGAAGTAAGTACCAAATTTTGCATGAGCAATAGAGCAGAGAGGCTAATACAGAGTCACAGCTGTTATGCTGATTTTTGGCTAGAAGTGTGTGATCATGTGTATAACAGTAATGAGGAAATCTTCAACAGAAACATTCTGTGGTAATCAATTTTTATGGCAATAATTTTCAAAATTGGGATATTTTATGGAATGCCTGGAGGTTTGTTCTGAAAGAAAAGCTATTCTGACATAATATAAAATGTGGAAAGGAAAAAAAAACACCAAACCTCACCCTATCTCAAAAAAACCAAACCCAGTACACAAAACCGACAAAACGAAGTCCCTCATTTTAGTTGAGAAATCCTTAAAATGCTTTGTTTAAGCTTAACATGGAAGACAAAAATACCATAGTCACCAAAACAGTGCAAGCTTACCAGAATGACTTTGAACTTCCTATTGCAATGATGATTAAAACGGCTGAAATGAATCGTGACATACCCAACCTTTATCTCTATATTTTTTGGGAAACTTTGCAGTAATTTGAAGTCTTTGTTTTTCACTCTGCTTTGGAACAAAATATGGTTTTGAAATTTTCATGGTCTCGTATAAGTTGTGTCCTCAGCCCAGTGCTAGTCGCATACCTAATTCTTACAGTTTATTTTCTTTAACTTTTTTTTTTGTTCTGATGAAAGAAAAAAAAAAGAGAACCTCTTCTATAGCAATGATTTGTAATCACCAAACTAAGACCATCTGATTACTGATTTTAATGGACTGAGATAGTGAGGGACTAGAAGTAGAGAAACATATACTCTGTTGTTGATGCAAATTTGTACAAATTCAATGATATAAAGTGCGGGGATTTAATACTGGATGATGTTTAGTACCATTGTTTTCTCTTATTCCTGCTGCCAGGATAGGCAAAGCCAACACTGCAAATATTGTGTGTTTCAGGCAAAATCCATCTTGTGTTGAACCTTACTTCATCTACATTAAGTAGTAGACCTAAACCTAAAAAGAGCTAAGAGCCTGCTCCTCATAGCAGCATCTGTTTGTTACTGAAAAGTGCCTTCTGTTTCAGGAACTGTAAATAAGGGAATGATGAAAGCTGAATTGTTGAAAAAAACAAATGAACCAATTGTGTTACTGTCTCTTGTGGGAACCTGAATTCTCAAGTGTTTATATTGTCATCTCAATGGCTGGAAACTCCTGTGTTTTGCTTTTGGAAAGACTAGTGGAAAAAATTATTCGGTGACTGAGATGGCTTGTTACCCTCTCCTAGTAGTTGGATACTCTAGCTTCTGCTTGTTTTGGCTGAGGCCTGATTGTATGCTTGGTACCTTCGTGTTCACTTCTCTTCCCTTCACCCTCAGTAACGCCTAAACGGTCATCTTCTAAACCAGTTCTCTTCAGAGAGTTTTAGGACATCACAAAAAGGTCCCACTTTTAAATTCGAAAATATTTTGGTTTTTTTTTTATTTTCCAGAAAGAGGTAAGAGTCACCTCTTGGGGAGAGTTGAAATAAATCTCACGTCTCTTTGGGAAATAGTGATAAAAGAGGCAGAATATATTTGAAAGTAATGTAGCAGGAGCAACAAGTTTTGTTGCCGTGATTTCTGAATTTCAAATATCAGTATGTTAAATACGTGCTTACCTAAAGAGTATAGTAGGTGGAAGAGTATTCTGGGGTCACTGCCTTGACTGAAATGGACATGAAGATCTTCACTTAGCTCTCAGTCATTCACGCCGGTACAAGGAGCTCTCAAACTAGCTAAGCAAGTCTGCTGTGATGTCCTGCAGAAAGGAACCTCTGTCCACAAGTATTTTAGTAGATCTGCAGGATGTGGCGAACTCCAATAATAGACTTGATCACCGCAAGCCACAGCTGCCTCTGTTCTAAGCCAAAGTGCCTGTAGTCTGCAGTAGACCTAGGAATCCACTAGTACAAGGGATTAAAGTGTTCTTTTGTCCTTAGAACTAGAATCTCTTATGTATTGCCTGTCACTTCTGCTGCTTGGAAAAAAAAACCAAACACCAAAATGACCAAACCCCAAAATGAAGACTTACAAATAAAAAAAAAAGAAAGTACATTTTCCGTACCATCATAGCTGCAGAGAAGCCAATTTGTGAACCTAACCAGTTGATGTATTCCTACTGTTATTAAGCTGCTCTATTACTCAAATTGTATGCTAGATTTTGCCTGAATGTCTAATTACTGCCTAAATGTCTAATTACTAATTATCTATCTTGTTGAGCAGATGTTGGAGGAAAATTGATTCCTGTAGGTCAGCCTGTCTGGTGGCAGGACCTGAAGGATATATTTCTCATTACATTATGTAGTCCTTATGTGATACGTTCAGAAGGAGTAAGACTTAAATGTTTCTTTAACAATAACCAAAGTTTGGCAACAAATCCCCGATGTGTATTTAATTGGATCACTTTTCTTTGGCATGGTTTATCCTAGTGTGATCTTCTGTCTGAGACAGTCATGCAGACTTAGAGGCAGAAGAGATTCAATGGGTCATAACCATTCACCTGTCCAGAGAATGCATTTCATTTTGCTTATCTGTAGTTACAGTAAATGAAACTTCTAAGAAATAGAAACACTTCTGTGACTGAAACAAAGGCATTTCTCATTCTGCCTTCTGCATCAATTGAAAACTGAGAATTGGTTGTGTTCTAGTGAAAGAGCAATTTATGCTCAAGCTGTTGTTATCTAAAGGCATAAATGTACCTTTTGCATAATATTGTTCTTGTAGTTGACTAGGTAATGTTTCTAACAGCTGAAGTGTTAACGATTCTTTGAAGAGAGTATTTTTGCTGGAGGTTTTCTGTTACTGTCTGTATAGTTGCTGGACCTGGAGACTGTTGTTGCATTTTACTAGATGGTTGCAGATTTCTTGTTCAGCAACAAGTGCTGTCGTGCTCGGAGAATTTGCATTCTTACCCCTGAGCTTGGCTCCATTGCTGCTAGGGGGAAAGACTCAAGAAACAGTCTACGGTAAATTTATACTTTCTCTAGGCTTTGCTGTGAATGATTGTATTAATGATGATTACTTCCGTGATTCTCATAAGAAAATACTGGGAAATTATCAGAGATAGATAGTTCTGTTCAGGCAGATATCTTTAATTATGCTCTTGACCTTATTTATATATTGGTCAATAAATGTGAATTCTGTAAGATAACATAAAAGCTTTAATTGTGATCTGCATATATTCATTTCTTATCAAGGGAAAAAGCATAGCTTGTTCCTTAGGACTGATGTCCCAAACCGTCCAAATAAAATGCTGTATTGTTCCTTGGCCAGGAGAGCAGTGGACATATATGATTGGGGTTGGTCATTTTGATAAGCTCTTGGTTAATATTTATATAGCATCTCTGCCTACATGGGCTTCTGTTTAGTGTCTGATTTAAGTAATTGAAATAGATTTTTAAATTCCAGGTACAGAGAAAAAGAAAAAAAAAAACAAAACTAGCAGTCACTTCACTGGGGAAGGCATTTTCTTTTAGGTATAACACATTTACAATTCTCACTGACATGATACCCATCTTCATTATGTTTCAAAGACAAGTATGGAAGACAAGTGGGGCAGCACTATAAAGCTGTTTTGTCAAAGGTGCCTGTCTTAACTGGCGGAGAAGGACCCCTGCCACTGAATGCTGGATGTTCTGGATTTCTGCTTTTTAGAAAATCATTTCAGAAACAGACACAACAACATCAGAGCAAAATTCTTGGTACTGACTTGTCTGAAGCACTGGAGATGACTAGCGACGAGCTGTATGTTTTCAATTTTGAACTTGTCTTAAGTAACCTTTGTAATTAAGTGTGGTCAAGATTTCAGCCTACACACAGGCAGGCTGCAGCCTCATTTATTGTTTCAGTGTCGTCCAGAATAAAGCATTGTAGTTCTTCATAATAAAACAACCTTACACTTTTTTTACAGTCCAGTGCAGTTCCATATTATTGGTCATCTATGTTGTCAGTAATGTAAATGGAGAAGGGGGTTAGTGGTCTTTTGTAACACGGGCCAATATGAACAATTATGTTTACAAGACAGACATCAGAACTGTCCTAATCCTTAGTTTCTGTCTATAACTTCTTCCAAAATCTGGATGGATTATAGCCAGTTTCACACCAGCCACAACGTTTTCTTCCCAAGATATTTTTGTACCTTATTTAAAGTGAGATTTGAGGCTTGTGCAATATTACAGAGAATCCTAAGCCCTGCAGAAGATCCCTGCAAAAGGTTCACAGCCTTACTGTGCATTTCACAGACATTTCTCTTCAAAGGAAAAACTCCGAGGCCAATAATCAGTTGGAAAAAGTCACTAACCGCTTTGTATCAGGCAGCGTAGTTCCAATAAATCTGTGTGAGGGGTTCAGACTTAGCAAGATGGTTTCTTGATATTTACAAAATCTGGTGTGGGAGATTACAGGCAGATGAGAGTGAAAAGATTTGAGACACTGTCAACATGCCAGTGGGACAACTGGGTGGGAGACAGTGATTCCTTCCTTTGACTGTCTGTCACACACTCGTTGCAGAATCTGCTCTACTACATGCAGAGCAATTACTAAACTGGATCACTTTGCAGCCCAGATTATTATAGTATGTTGGCATGAATTTTAGGTTACCATAAAATGCTGATTTAGTGGATCACTGGTGGTTCACGAACAGCTGTCATGGCCTGGAACTTCTCTAGCAGTGGTTGCTCAGGAGTAGCAGCTCTTTGCCTCATGAGTCACTCTGAGAAGTGTGTAGATGTGTCTTGGGTAGGCACATTGTAAGGTTTCTTTTGCTTGCTTCATTTCACTGTGTAGTAAGTCACAGGTGACATACTAAAGCTGGCATCATGGTGACAAAAGTTGTGCTTAACTTGGTATTATAGTAGTATAATTCAACATTTACAGTTCAATTGTATGCTTTTCAAGAGACTCTCAGTGTGAGGCAGTGGTAGTTAGCAACTGGTTTTTACGTTAAGGTATCACTGCAGCTGTGGTTTTCTGATTCTGTTCCCACTTAACTTTGAAGGAATCTCACTATATTCGCACCGTAATTTTTTGAAGCATGTGTGGATTTTTTAATTAAAATTTTACTTTCCCCAAATACTTACTCTGTTAACCAGATGTCTCATTTGAATGCAACTGGAACGGATTGCATGGTTTATTTCAGTTGACAGCACTTCATCTAGATTAATTTATACTGTTCAGCGTTTCACTGATGGAAAATAACAAGTAATATTGTAGGCATATCAGAGTTTAGCTACAGCATAAAAATCAAAGAACTAATGTTTCCCAAGCATGCGCAAGTACTGTATTACTGAAGGGTCACTGTTTGTTCAAGCCTTGAAGTATGACATCATACATGATGCATGACCTTTGGAGAAAGCACACAAATTTTATGGAAAGAATGGATGTTCTAAAATGTGTTATTAATTGTTTCATGTAGGTATTGTTATGCATGTTAGCACAGATCTGCCAGTTAGGTGCTAAGAGCTAGCAACGGTCTTTGCTTTTCTTATGTGTAAGCCTTGTCTGTTTGTATATCTGTCTCTGTTACTGTTACATTCTCATGTTAGGCCCTGAGACACTGCAGTGAGATTATCTGAAAAGGAACTTGTAACAGGGATGTGCTCAGATTTGTCTCTGACCTCAGTTTTACTGATGGATAGTCTGTTTTGGATTTCACATCTGAATCTCCTCCTACCCAACTTTCCTGTCTTGCCATAGGACTGCATTTCAGAAGGTTGATCCATCCTGCAGTGTAAACTTTGTGATTTTTTGTTTTACATGGTATATAAAAACACATCTTAGTTTGGGCAAAAAGGATTGAAGAGTGAATCTCATCATCAAGCCATAACCTAAATTGATGTTCTGTCTAAATTCCTTTGCCTGCTAGTTTTTGAGTTGAAATTAAATTTCAAGGCATTAAAGAATTTAAGATTTGGACAAGTGCAGTTTGGCTATTACAGAATCACAGAATGGCTGAGGTTGGAAGGGACTTCTAGAGGAACCTCTTGTCCAAGCCCCCTGCTTAATTGCAGATAAGGTTGCCCAGGACCAGGTTTGGTGGCGTAAAGAATACAAATAATATAGGGGTATAAGAATATAAACAATCAGTCCACATGGTCTCAAATCTTTTTAAAACTACTTTTGTAATTAAAAAAAAAAGCTTATATGTCTTAAGAAGGTATTCCCAAGGTTGAAATTTTGCAGCTAATTTAGTGCAGGTTTTCATTTAAATAAGTAATACTTTCTAAAGCTGTAAATATGCATGATGATGTACGGTGTTACAGTGTACTTTAGTGTAGATAAATTTCATATGGAATATATGTAAGATAATTTTGCTGTGTATTTATTGTTAACATCAGTTTATCCTGAGTTCTTGGTAGTGTGGGTGTGTATGTATGTATGAGTCTATTTGGATTATACTTTATTATCTCATCCACACATACAAATGTATTAATGTAATTTCTGAATTCACATATGTAGATACAAAAAATAAAAAATGACAGATCTTATTTTTGCTGGTTTCCTAGTAACATAATAAACACCATATCAAAGGAAAAAAGGCAGTGGCTCTTACTTGATATAAAGAATTTGTGCTTAGGTACATACAGGTAACACATCGCTTTTGAAGGCTGCATAGACAGAGAAGACATGTGGTCCCATGCTAATTTGTGTGCATGTGCATATGTATTTTTCAGCTGGGTTTGGGGTTTTTTTCACTTTTTTTTTCCACTCGGTAGTTTTTCATGGTTATTCCTTCTGGAAGCAAGCATGAACTGTCAATAAGCGTAGCTTTTCTGGCTCAGTGCAAGAAGTACAACATAGAAAATACTTCAGTCAACATATGCTAAATGAAGAAAGAATGTGAAATTAATGTCTGCTTGTGTTACTTTTTTCTGATATTAACTGCTGATAATACCAGATTTAATCTGCAATTTATGTTAACACACCTAATATTTTTTAAGAAACAAACATACCTATTACTGCTTTTACATTTTTCTTGCATGAGCCATCATTATTATTGTTGAGACATCTGTTATATTAAACTTTTGTTTTTATCTAGGTTTATGAATTAGATGGCATCCCCTTGATCCTGGACAACTGCAGCATTGATGACAACAATCCTTGTATCCTTTACAAAAGACTTCTAAATATTGAGTATGACTCATAAGAAAGGGTATGGGGATTTAATATATTTATGCCAGCATTGATTTCACTCGGTACTGAAGTCTCACTGGCCTCATGAGTTTCCAGGTTGTATTTACGTGCTTGGTTCAGAAGCGAGCAAACTCATACATATGCTTTCCTGAACTGGATTCTAAGTAAATTGAATTCTGGCTGTGTTCTGTGTCCTAAAATAATAAATATTACTGGTTTACAAGTGTCAGTTCAGAGAGATAACTGTGATAAAAATCTGAATTAAGGCTGTTTTCGGTTCGTATCAGATTGTGGTGCTTTTGCTTCAACTGAAATCTATTCAGTAGACTAGATGGGGTACTAAATGAATACCCCATCAATTCCGTACGCTTATTAAATCTGACTGGAGAACTTATTCTAAGCACAGAGACAAAGCTAGCAAGCTGTAATGAAAATGTGTATAATTGAGATAATTAATGATGCAGTTTGCTGAAATGTTGCGAAGATTTCAATATAAAAGACATTGTGCTTCATATTTGGGATTATTTTTTTTCCTGGGGTTTAAGAGCAGAGACTTTCTCAGGTAGGTTGCTGTTAAGAGGGAAATAACTTTATATTGAAGATAAACAGTTGTTAAGCGGACTTAGCCATCTCTTCATGAACTCCATAGTGTTGCTGCTGGTGTGTTCAGTGGGTGAGCTATTAGTTTCTGTCATCTAATTATTAGCACCTTGTAAGTTTCTGGTAAGTGCATCTGGAAATCAAATGCCTTTCCTGTCCAGAGTAATGTCAGCTTTCTTATGCTGAACAGATGAAACAGGTTTTTAAAATTAATTGGTCAAAAAAAGCTCACTTTTTAACAAGAATCATAAACAAGTGCAAATGTATATTCTCATAATTGTGTGCTGTAGAACATCATCTACGTATAACTATATCTTAAAGGATGAAATAATGTAGGGACAGATGATAGCAAGGTGTTAATAAGCTGGGTAGAGGAGCAATGGGTGTTAAGCATCGTCTTTTTTTTCCACATTCATCGCTATTCCTGTAGCTGAAGACCTGACAGTGTGTCTCTTGGCAGTACACCAAGTAGCAGAGTTGGACTTCCATGGTCCAAGTCTGGTCAGGGGCACTGCTGGATGCGATGGGAAGGGCAAGGAAAGTTACCTTTCCCTAAGCAGAAGAGCAGCCCTGAGAAAACCTAGTGAGGAGTTTTGATCCCAAATTACTCTTTCTTTGCTGGAAAGCACAGCTGTGCAACAACTTTTGGGGTTTCATTTTAGGATTAATCCTTCATTTTAGCTGTTAGTAAAAGAGGATAAAGTTTGAGGCCCTCAAAGGGTGGAGTTGTAATTTATGATCTTGAATGAAATGAAAATAAAATACCATGGGAGCCTTTACTGCATTTTGGGCATTGTGGAACTTGTTATGCCTTTTGATACAAGCTGACATTTTATGGCTGTACTATAAACTTCTTACCAAGAGATAAAAGTTTACTTACTTGGTTTTTAAAGACTTACTAGACATAATGACACCTCTTAATATGAGCTTTCACCACTGATCCATAGTGCATGGTATCCAGGTATATGAAAAAGTAAGTAGCCCTCGGGCAGTGGAGGGGACTAGTCTGCTGCAACAAAGTTTGCTCTGTCAGCTTTTGGAGCATAGCTTCTGGCTAGTACTCTGTTCACTGTTTTGACCTAGAGCTATTCCAGGGCTGTTGTGCCACATGAAGTTAATGCTCCTCTGCTTCTCTCCTGCCTCTAACGTTCCTCATCTGCTGCATTCTCAGCACGTCTTACACAGGGAAGCAGAAGAGGAGTTTGCAGTTTATATCTGTCTTTACTTTCACCTGCTTTGCAGCATATTCCGCTACTTCTAAACACCATAGGTCAAGTCCTTAGTAGCATGTAGGTGCCTGACTCCATTGCATAACACTCCTCTGAAGAGATTAGACTGTTTCTCTCCTCCCTCTGTGCACCTAGTTCTGCCTGGCACAAATCCATTTTGTGATGCTTGTAAACCAGAGCAATGCTCTTCCTAAGATTTGAAAGCCTATTTGCGTAAAACTGAAACATCTTAAAATTGCCCACATTGTGATTGTACTTTGTGATTCAGAGTGAATATATTTTGTCTCTTTTCTCTTCTCAAGGAAGATTAATTAAAAGGAAGTATTTAGACAGCTCTTGAGCTGGGTGTTGAGAGAGTCACCGAAATTCAAATATGATCACTCAGTGGTGCTGCAGTTTGCCAAGGTAATGTAGAAAGCTGCAAGGGAAAGCTCCGTGTAGCTCTTCAACCAGGGTTCCTTCAGGGAGCCATGTCCAGAAACTTCTCTTTACGTTCCTGTTTCTAGTGCCTGTTTTTGTGGTTTCAGGCTGCGTTACTCAGATTTCTCCTTGAATAAAGCTGACTGGAAAAAGTTGCATCCAGATTCCTTTTATGTAAGAACTTCTTAGATTTCTGAGTGAAGTCTCTGTAGATGCACATTTTTGAGCTTTATCTGTTTCAAAGACACGCAAAGTCTGCAGTTAAGATATCGTTATGTTTTCTGCTGAGAACAAACTCGATATACTGATTTTCTACATTTTACTTACTAAGCTCTGCCTCCAAATTACACATACAAAATTTTCAAAAGAAAAATGTAACTTTGGTAGTAAAAGTGATAGGATTTTTTTTTCAGGATGGAAAAAGAAATAATCCCTAAAGTATGCAATTCATCAGGAGAAGCTGGACTGCCATGTTAGATGTTAAAAGACCTCTTTATTACCTTTGAGAGGAGAAATCCTTTGATAAATATTTTTATTTGTAGTGTATGGAATCATACTGAAGGAGGAAATGGGTCTGCTCTTATCCTAAAATAAATTCCTTTGTAAACCTGTCATTACCTTAAAATTGCATCCTTTGAGATCCTGAACAGTTCTGCAATGGGCATAGAAATATCAGGAGGTTGGTCGCTTACAAGATTGCTAGCTGAATTTCAACTGACATGTTTGCACCGCTTTGACTTTATAGGTTTGAATTCATCTTTCAGTTCCGAGTTTGGGAGAACCATTATCTTGTCTAATTACATCTCAGACAGACTTGTATCTTTTACATTTACACTAACAAGTAGTATTTTTTCCTTTAGGATATTTCATGAGTAAAAGCAGCAAAAATACAGACATGCAGGTGATTATGGACAGTTAAAGCAAATATTCTGTACGTCTTGCAATTATTTGAATTGGTATTTTAAATTTTCAGCTACTATAACTTTGCGTGGTTCCAAGTAAACTCAACGGAGAAATGCTGAAAGATGCCAGATTTTTAACTGTTAGCTATTAGGCTTTTAGCACAGGGGAAAAGGTAAACAGGGTGAGACTGGGGAGATGCAGTTTATTATAGACCTTGGGGTCTGTAGGGTTAAACTTCAGAGGAGGTTGAGTGTCAATTTAACTTTTATTACCCTTTAAATCTGCCATCTTGAATTTGCTGTGTCATCATCATAGAATATCTCAAGTTGGAAGGAATCCATAAGGATCAAGTCCAACTCCAAAATGAAGTAATCACAAAAACAGTATTTGGTAAATAGAAGCTTCTAACAGAGATTGATTTTTATTTTTTTTTATTCCCCCCGCCCCCAACTGTCTTTCTGTAGTCACAGGAGAAAAGGATGTTTCAAAATGCAAGCGGGCTTGTTTGCCTTTAGATTAAGGAGAGGTTCTTTCATGAGACAAATTTTTGGTTTTGAAAATTCAGTTTCTTGTTCTGCCTCTGAAGAGTTGGGAGCTTTGTGCTTGACTTCTATAACCTGTGTTTAAAAAGAAATAAATTAAACCTGCCACAGAATAGTAGGGTTGGAGTGGTTTGGAGATGCCTATCTGGGTAATACCAGTAAAAAATTTACTCTGGATCCTGCTTTTCAGGTTATTTGGGTTGAAAAGGTGTTCTAAATTAAAATATCTTCTATTTTGCTCTCTGAGACACCATCTTCCTCACCTCTGACAGGCTCTAGCATCAGACAAGAGCCCTTCTTTTTGTTCTTTTACCTCATTCTAAGCTCTTACTGCTCCTTCCAGCTTCATTTCTGACCTTTCACAGATTCCACTTGCTTAAGGCAAACATAAGGAGGGAGACCAGCCCATTCTGATCAGAAGACCTAATCAGAGGAAAAAAAAAAAAAAGCCCTACTTGGAGGAAAAAGAGGCTTATGAAAGACTTTAAATAAACTAACCTGTTTATTATTGAAGACTTTTCAGTTTGCCTTAAGTTGTCTGGGTTTTTGCTACTTCCTGACATTTGCACTATTAACACACACAGATATGACTTTTTTTTTTTAAATTTAATGGCTGTCCTTAGAAATATTTATTAATGTTTTAGGAAAAAAACGTATTATCCGAAGTACTGCAATGTAGTAGCTGTTTATTAATGGTAAAACTTGAAAATCAGAAGTGAAATGCAGTTTTGAAGAGGGAATAGTCTTGTCATAGAATCATAGAATCATTAAGGTTGGAAGAGACCTCCAGGATCATCCAGTCCAACTGTCCCCCCACCACCTATTACCCACTAAACCATGTCCCTAAGTACCACATCCAACCTTTCCTTAAACACCCGCAGGGACGGTGACTCCACCACCTCCCTGGGCAACCTTTTCCAATGCCCGACCACCCTTTCCAAGAAGAAATTTCTCCTAATCTCCAACCTGAACCTCCCCTGGCGCAACTTGCAGCCGTTCCCCCTTGTCCTGTCACTAGTTATCTGCAAGAAGAGGCTGACCCCCAGCTCCCCACAACTTCCTTTCAGGTAGTTGTAGAGGGCAATAAGGTCTCCCCTGAGCCTCCTCTTCTCCAGACTAAACAAGCCCAGTTCCCTCAGCCGCTCCTCATAAGACCTGTGCTCCAGCCCCTTCACCAGTTTCGTTGCCCTTCTCTGGACACGCTCCAGGGCCTCGATGTCTTTCTTGTGGTGAGGGGCCCAAAACTGGACACAGTACTCGAGGTGCGGCCTCACCAGGGCTGAGTACAGGGGG
>VWZZ01006213.1:268161-284415 GCA_013399095.1 Psophia crepitans | reverse complement strand
ACCATGACCGCTGATAGATGATGGAGAGTGACTCGGCAATCACATCCGCCAGCTCCCTCAGCACTCTCGGGTGGATCCCATCCGGCCCCATGGACTTGTGGCAGTCCAGGTGAAGGAGTTCTCTAACTGTTTTGACCTGAATTGTGGGGGGTTTATTCTGCTCTCTGGCCCAGTCCTTTCAGTATAGTTGCTGGTCTTACTGTTTTGACATTCTTATGGTTGGTCTCTTGATAAATTGGTTTTGTGAATGTCTGAATTAAATTGGAATGACCTTATGTCGGTGTCCATATTATATTAACCCCTAATCAGGCATGAGTTTTTGTTAGCCAGAAGTGCAGTCATACTTGAAGAAAAATATTCTGCTGTGGGGAGTGTGTGTATATGTACACACACACATATATTTTTATATATATGAGTAAACACCCAGCTAGCTATGTTTTAGGAGTAAGAATTTTCAGTGTTTGTGAAAGGAAAACCTGTGGTTGCTGTAGGTATCCATACATAGGCCCCTTAGTTTGAATAATGGATGAAAACATAGAAAACAAGTAAATTTTCAGATACTCCTTCTCTAAGCTACTTCTATTATATTCAGTCTGAAAGTCATCTGAGAGGTAGATTGAAAATACTTTTGACTTCATGGCAGCAGCAAGTATAATTGTGGTTCATGAAACTTCTAGCTAAAGCTAGAAAAAATCAAGTTGCTATGGTCTGCAACAACAGTAGTTTGTTTTTGTGAGATGCCAGCAAAGACTTTTGGGGGAGTTGAAAGACATTTTATTTCTCAGTTAGAGAGCGCAACCTAGAACAGACCACATACTGTAAAAAGAAAAAAAAAAAAAAAGCCTCACAGCTGAATAGAAGCCAGTAGAAAGCAAAAATGGGAGTGTGAGTTGACTTTTTAGAGTAAACCATCATACAGTTAAGCATTTTTACATCAATCTGACTATCTCATGTACGCTGGCAAGAAAATACAGCATAATGTTACATCAGTAATGGTTGCCTTGCTTTAGAAAGCTCACATTAGGCACTGCCAATGCATTTAGTAGTTTGAGGTGACCTATCTGATTCTGTATTTTCATAAGCATACACAAAATCGTTATTTCAGTGGATATGGTCAGTGCAAAGGACTTAGACTACTGATGAAAACAGTAACAACCTCCTCATGCTCAGGTCAGGTTCTGTCCACCTGGAAGAAATTACCCTTTTCCTCATCCCGTTGGCACTTGCTTTGCTGCAAAAGTGAATTTGAAGTCTACCTGTACTAAATAGAGGTGTCTTCTTTGGGAGAGGACTTCAATTTTGCATTATCACAGGTCGCTGCTGCTACAACCCATATCCTTGGACACAGAGTACTATTAGAATCTCATTTTCCATAAACCAGTACTGATTGTGTCACTATGACTTCAGCAAAAAAGGTAGATAGTACGTTTTCAGTGACCCAGCAGTGGTCAAAGTTGGCAATGAAAGAATGGGGCTTGTCAGCACAAGTAAAGAGCAGAAATTTGTTGGCCTGAACCTCTAGATTCATGGTGCCAAAAACAACATAAAATATCAGCTGAGTGGAAACCTGCTGCCATAGATGAAACTAGGATGAAAAAAAAATAAATGATCAAGCAAGAAGAAATTGCTGTATTGCCATACTCCATTGCAGACTAATTCAATTCCTACGTGCTGAGAATTCTTCTTAAAAGAGAGGGTGGAGGCAGTGGAGGATTTCTGGTTTGTGGCATATGCACAAACCTTAGCTCCTTCTCTATATCTTACAATTATATTCAGATGAACTGGTCAGACTAGAAGCTGGAACAGGTACAAGTGTGGTTATTCATTGAGCAAGAACAGTCTGAGAGGGGCTTATTTCTTTCACCTTATTCAGCAGACCAAATCCTATCCTGTTCCTGCAAGTTGCTGTGAAATAGCTGTATTTTCTTAGATAATAATGGAGTCTAGGGGTCTGCGTGGCTCACGAGGGAATCCATCAGCATTGTATGATAAGGGATGGGGGGTTTTTGGCTGCAGCAGTGGGCCAGTTTCCTAAGTGATTCCCAAGAGGCTTCAACCTTTTTGTTATTTCTCATGGGGGAAGGGGAAGAACACAGCTATTCCCAAACAGAGCTTTGGGTTTTAGTTGGGAAGGTCATCTACCCACCAATGCTTATTTCTGTCACTATCTATCAGAGTGTTTATATGGCCTTTGAAAGAAGCATGGCAAGTAACCAGTCTTGTTCTTACAGAAGTGTTAGTGGACTAAAGAGGTCTGGATTCCATTCTAAGTAGGTTTTTTCTGTATGATGTTGAATAAAATGTCCTGAGTGGGATTATTGTAAAGCTCTGAAGGGCGAGGATCTAGGTGCATGCTCCCAGAAAAGGGTACAGGAGGCATTTGTGTAACCTAGTCTTATTTTAAATTACTCTTGACAGTGACTTCCCATCTGAAGAGTTGGGATAATACAACTTCCATGTCTTAACCCACTGTTTATCTATTCTGTATGTTGCAAATTCTTTAGAACAGAACTCCATTAAAGGTGAAGAACCAAGCAAAAAAAGATACCACATTTAGCATGGTATTTGATCTAAATTCTGACTCAGATTGCCCTTCTGAAATGTTTATTGCAACTTCAGAATAAAAACAAAAATGTGAAGTTTTCTTGAGATGTTCTGCATCTACTATCAGTAATCCACACTGTTTCCCAAGAACAAATTTTCTTTTGTCAAATGCAACATTCTCCTAATATGAAAAAGGCTGAGACCACAAAAGGATTACAGTGTACAGTACAGGAAAAGATACTCTGAGAAATGAAAGTGCTGGCCTTTTTTTTTCCTTCTTCCAGAAATGACCACAGATTAAATTTTGTGTTTGTACATTTAACAAAGTTATAATTCCTAATGATATATTTTAGGTTGGTGATTCCATAATTTCAGGATTTATTTAGTGCCTCTGCAGGATGATTAAAATACTGACATTTAGAGTTCATATAGGGTAGTATTAATTTTCTTGAGAGTGTATAAAATACTGAAGCAGATTTGCAGAGATGTAAATTTGAAGTCTATTCTTTAGTATCTCACTTCTACCCAGCTCCGGTAAGTGACAACTACCATCATCTCAAGAAACATGTGATATACAGGGTCCCTCTTACAGCTGGAGGAAGTTTAACAGAGGTATACAGAATGTGAGAAGGCCCTTTCAAATGTTACATTATAATATTTCTAATCCCTTGAGAAGAGTAATCTCTGTAGGCACCAACTCATGCATATAAAAGTGAGGAATTAAAGTTAATAACTCTGTTTCTAAACCAAATATTGTCATATTTGTCCTCTGTCCTAATCCTCTTGGTGGATTTAAGTCCATGACAGGCTTGAATTCTTGAAAGAAAGCAGATCTTTAGTTACCAGGAGCACCAGTGGGGAGGAAAAAAAAAGGAAAAAAGGGAAAAGAAAAAAGAAGCAGCAGAGAAAATATAATATTTCACTGCTTTTATAGCTCAAACAGCTTGCTTGATTTTTCTGTAGACTTTCTTTTGAAAAATTCCCCTCTGGGCTGAGACGGAGCACTAGAAATTTGAGACCCAAAGGTTTTTGTTTTTTTTTAAATAAAGCTAGGAGTGGTTCAAAAATATTGTTGGGAATGGAATGCCTTCTACAAATGCCTTATCATATTTCAGTCTGTCTTCTTGACATTGTTTCTTACATGTCTCCAAAGAATATTCAGATGTCATATAGCCAACGCTTTGCATAATATCTTTATTCTGACATTTTTCTGTTGTCCCATTTTCAGTCACTATTATTAAAACAATTTGTAACTTCAGCTGGCGAATGCATTGTCCTATGTAACTCCTTCCTGATCCTTAAATTGTTTTCCCTTACTTCCCCAGATCTTTGTTTAAAATTCATCTATTTCCGAAATGGTTTCCAAAATCTAACCTTTCCGTTCTCACTAAGGATATATTTGCAGTCTATTCCACTGACCTTGTTCGTTTGTTCTTGTCTCTTGTTCTGAGATTTCTTCAAGGAGATGCAACCATTTCCTGAAATTGTAGCAGATATAATTGTGGCTAATGGCTATTTTGCAAAACATAGGAGAGAAACCTTGGTTATAATTTAGTTGCATCTTTCAAAATACCCATTTATTTAACCATTGTTATTTTTGGATACACAGTGAACGTCATCTGATGTCTATGAGACTGGAACTGGAGTTTCATTTACCTTCATTGTTTTGATTGTTTGTCATAAAATGACATTTGAAATTACCAAAAGCAGCAGGGGTGGGAGTTGTGCCACATAAGTTATTCAGAGACCCTGAATCAATAAAATACACAAGTACAATGCTGAAAGATAAGCTGACATACAGACCTTGTTGAATCTGTATAAATAGATGAATCTCTAGACTTTATAAATAGAAAAAGCTTCTATCCAAGTTGTGAGTCAGCTTATCTTGTCATCTACCTTACAGTGATAAATTATAATTAGCTTGACCACATGTCAGGTGTTAACTAGGTTGGGTTTTTAAGTCTAGTGCCAAGTTTTATTTGAATTCTTTAATTTCCATTTTAAAGCATTTTAGAAAAGCTGTTTATTTCTATTTGTATGCATATAAATTTGCACATGAATATATTTCTGTGTGTAGTAGAGCTTTTTTCTTTGCTTGTCCAAGGGAATTTAAAATTACTATAGTCTGCCTGATATTTAATCAGTTTGTGAACACGATTACTGTCTCCCTGTGCTTTAGCACTTTACATCTAAATGTTTGTGGTAGGTTTTAATAGTAATTTGATACACGAGTTTCAACTTAATGGAACTTTGCATTTTTTTTCTGTACCTGGAAAAAGGAGATAAGCCAAGAGGTTTTTAACAGTTAGGTAACAGCAATTGAAGCTTTTTCTTTTCAATGAAACAACCCGCTAACTCTCTGATACCTCTTAAAGATAACTAACAGATTTAGCTGTCATGAATTCTTAAAACGGGATTAGTGTAATAGAAGGGACTGTAAGAACAGCATATTGTAACTGGAGCATTAGCTTGAGATTGATCAGGAGTGTGATTCTTTCTGTTTTAAAAACCAGATGATTTATAGTTACTCATAGATTATGGGTTTCTATTAAAATTGTAAGTAATAATTTAAAAAAAAAAATTGGCAGCCTAAGCAGCAAAAATGAATGTGTCATATTCATGGTTTTAAGCTAGTATTACAAATCTGAGTATAGGAAAAAATAAAACAAACTAGAGGTTATGGCTTAATTTTTTAAGTTCTGTAAGTTTTGGCATAAGAGACATTATAATAAAAATAGCCTGACATAGCTAAATGTGTACTATGGTTTTTGTAGCCATAGTACTTGACTGAAATTTTATGTTTAATTTCATCATATGCTAAGGTGTGTTGGCACTGTGCTTTTAAGTTCCACAAAGCATGAAAAGAAGCACATAGAATATGGGTCAAATGATGTTTAGCTGGCAGGTGTTAAAGACTAATAGCAATCTGGGTATATAATATGTTCAGTGGTATCTTGTGTGATCTGTTAACCTAGAAATACTAGTGATCTGGGGAGAAAAATCCCCACATCGCTCTAGGTAAAAAATTTGTTAGTAGCCCAAATTGCTGAAGTAGTAAACAGTACTTTAATGAACGTTAGGTACTATTTAGATGGACGTTACTGAAATGAGTATGTAATTAAAAACAGTCAAGCCTTGAAACTAAGAATGAGTCTCATGATTTGGCTCTGGGTGTCAGAACTGGGCAGTGCTGAAAATGTGTTTCTGAATGACCTGGAGAGCTTGGACTCTACTTGTGGGAGCATACCTAGGAGTAAGAGGGCAACTTAATATTGTGAGCTTTTGTCTTTCACTTTTTCTGAATTAGTACTGCATCCAGCTCTGGGACCCCCAGCATCAGAAAGATACTGACCTGTTGGAATCAGTCCAGAGGAGGGACACAAAGATGATCAGAGGGCTGGAGCATCTCTCCTGCGAGGACAGGCTGGGAGAGTTGGGCTTGTTCAACCTGGAGAAGAGAAGGCTCCAGGGATCCATTGTAGCAGCCTTCCAGACTAAAACAGAGGAGATTTAGATTAGATATTAGGAAGAAAGTCTTTACTGTGAGGGTGGTGAGAGACTGGAACAGATTGCCCAGAGAAGTTGTGGAGGCCCCCTCCCTGGACGTGTTGAGGACTGGGTTAGATGGGGTGTTGGGCAACCAGATCTAGTGGAGGGTGTCCCTGCCCATGGCAGGAGGGTTGGAACTAGATGATCTTTCAGGTCCATTCCAACCCAAACCATTCTATGATTCTACCAATAGCCAGAAGGAGCACGCAACTGTGTTGCATCTGTAATCAGCCATATAGCAAATTTTGGCAGAATTTGTTATATAGCTCTGGTGCCTGTGCTTCCAAAAGGATGCTGGAAAATACAAATGGAGGAAAGAGGTACAAGAATTATGCAAAGCTTGGAATAGCTCACTTTAGTTTCTCTCTTTGGTTCATGCAAAAGATGCTTACTCAGTGCCTTGACTATGATCTATGATTTTATTTTTTTTTACTTGGGAATGAAAATCAGTGTTTGGAATCAATTCTAAACAAATCTAGACCAGAAATAAATCGCAGGCTGGAAACAATTCTAAACAAATCTAGACCAGAAATAAATCGCAGGCTGTAATGAATATTTACCCCCTGGAACAGTTTATCTAGGGACACAGTGAAATCTCCCAGTCAACATTGGATGTCTTTCAGTAAAAAGCATGAAAATATCTTGTACATGAAACAGAATTGACAGACTTTATTTCAAGACTCGCTGATGTTGGTTGTCTGTTCTGTGCAGAAGTGTTGGTTAAAAGAGGTGTAACTGTCTTCAAGTATGTTTGTTGGCCATAGATAATTAAATGTGTGAACTTTTTCTGATACATGAGATATAACATGCCTGTCTGTTGATTATACAGAAGATACAAGTCTTATTTTAAAGAAACCTTATCCCACAAGGCACGCTTTAAGAAATGGATTCATCAGTACAGATGCTGGGTAGGACATTCAGAGACTGATATAAATACAGGTAGCCAGACGGTATTTGTCTGCTGGAGGAAGAGGTAACTACTGGTGTGGGAGGTCAGCGAAGCCTAGGGAACTGGAAAAAATACTTGAAGTACAATTATTTTGTGCTATGGAACTTTCCTAATTTCTGTAGGCTGCAAATTACAGAGGATGTTGCCTTATTATTTTAACTATTTTAATTACTTTAAAATGAGTAGTTCTGCCCATTCTGCGATGGTATCATTTGAGATCTTTCTCTGGCAAAGCAATGTTCTTCTACAGAGTGGAATTCGAGCTGCAAACCCCAGTTCAAGTTTTTGGTGATAGGCTTTCTGTCTTTACCAAAATATTTTGTGGAAGCAAATTTGTATGGGGAGTGCTTGCAGTAAGCATCAGCAGCCCACCCTGGTCTTCCTGTCCCAGTAAGGAGTAGGAGAGGGCTGGCTGCAGGAATCTTGTTTTATATGTTTCCAGTGAAGCTTTGCTGCCACGTAGTGGTGGCAATTGAAGCTTGTTTGGCGGTGGATGGTCCAACCCTCCTACTAATCTCATGGACCAGGTGAGAGTTACCTGTAGCAGAAATAAACCTCTGCTTTAGGTTCCACAGTGATACAAGTCTTATCCCTAAAAAGCGTAATCCAGAATAAATGCCTCTTCTAGCATTCAGTGGTGCCCTTCCACCTTGGAGGCGTCTAAGATAGGTGGGTTGCGTTGTATCTGCTCTGCAAGAGCCAAGTCAAGCATAGGAGGGAAGGAAGGCAGGACGTTCCCAGCTGATAAACCCAGAATGTGATGACTGCAGTCATAGGTGATAACTGCTGTAGAATAAAGAAAGGTACAGGCAACCGAAATATTTTAGACCCTTTTATTCAGACCTCTGGGCAGAGTATTTTAAGTTTGAATAGACTGAATTCCTGAAGTTTTCTGTTGCTGATAATCTGCAGGTGTGAATAGAATCCGAAGTGTTAATTCTAAGAATATGAATTAGCTTCTTTAAAATAAGTAAATAAATTAAGAAAACCCTTTAGGTCTTTACATTTTCTGTGATTACTTTTTTGGTAATGTCTTAAGCACAAGTAAAAGTTACATAAAAAGGTAAAGAAGTTGTAAGAAATTGCTAGTATGATTTATACAGCTTCTAGGACTTGATAAAATTACTAAAACCCCCAACAGGAAGAAACTTGTAGAGCTTTGTAAGTGATTTGGCTGACTGTGAGGGACCAAAGTCCTGACTGTCTACTATGTGTGGTCAGTCACAACACATTGATCCAAACTGTGATTAACAGTTCCAGTAGCTGTCCAGAGGCCTCTTTTAATAGTGAGAAGAATTATCTTCAAGTAGCTGTGAAATAAAAGTATTTTAAAAGACTGAAAGACCTGAAGGAGAAATGGTTTATGTCTTTTCAGTGTGGCCAGTCAGATCTGTAAGTGGAAGTGATTCTTCTAACGTGACACTTCAGTATTTTATTCCTGTCTACCGAAGTTTTAGTGATAATTGGATTACTTGTTGAAGACCAGAAAGAAATAGGATTAACAAGAAATGTATTTTCATTATCTCTGATTTCTAGCCCTATTGAAGTGTTCCAGAAAAGCTCTTAGAAAAGTTGGGTGACTTTAACAGTTGCATGAACAGCCCATGTGACTAGGGTTCCAACCCATGTGGTCTCTCTTTCTTGATAAGGTTTTCTATTTTTTTTTCTATTTGATTAAAATGTAGTTAATATTTAAATGGTCATAAATCTGATTTAAATGAGGCAATGGAATTTGGCAAAGAATTCCTCTTTTTCTCATTAGGCCAAATGACTCTTAAGGAAGAAGGTTTCCTAAGTAATCATTTAATTATTGAAAATCAACTGTAGTGCAGGAAACGGTCTAACTAAAAAAAAATAATTACCTAGACTATGTAGTAAATCAAACTCTTCAACAAGAATATTATATTTAGAAATTCCTCAGTATTTACAACTGTCAACAACACTTAAGAAAACAGCTGTATGTATTTCATTCTCCTTGTCACCACTCTCCAGTATCCTGTATTAGTTAATGATAATACTTAACTTTTAAAACTACTTGCCTTTTTTGAGCAACATACTTTCAAGATTACTTATGCTTTGCTGTGTATCTACCTCATCAGGTTCAAACCTCATTAAAAATGATGTCTACTATCTTTCATCCATAGAACCAAAATTGTTTTATGGAACAATTCATAGGAGTCCTGATGGCTGCAATAGACTTGCCAAATAACATTAGTCCAAATTGGACCTCCTCATACGAGGATGAGAAGCTGGAATATTCTCTTTGGAAAATGGTTTGTAAATCCTCCTCTCCAGTAATGCATCTCAGTAGGGTATTGGTTAGCGACTCCTGACAGTATGCGGTTGTATTTTCATGCACTGTTAAACTTCTAAAATATTCTCTGTGCTATTGCTAGCATTGACTCTAGCAACCCCTTGTAGCAGAATCCATATAAAAAGAAATAAGAGAATTGTGAAAAGTTCCCTCTGCAGTTAATGGCAAAACCTCCACAGGATTTAGTGGCATAGATTTTCATGTTTTATGTGGATTCCAGGTAGTTACATTTTTTCATCCTCTAGGACAGATTGCCAGCACATTTTCTCCACCTCTCTTCCTTTCTCCCTGTATGCCCCCTTCCCTGACAGCTGAAGTTATGACCCAGAGGAGTTCAGATGATAAATTTTAAATTGCTCTATGAAGATGTTACACAAATATGGGACACAGGGCAAGTTGATTCAGTTTTGCTATTTGCATAAGTCAAAATAATGTAGGAATCCCATAGCATACAGTACTGATGGATTTTGAAAAAAAGTTGGCTATAAAGGTGTACAAATGTTTGCTTTCATTCCCTCAACACAGGTAGTTTAGTAATGAAGCTCCTGCAAAAGGAAATGAAAATTTTTCTTTGTTTTATATGCCCTCTGCACTGTGACAGATTTTGTAGTCTTCACTTCCTTGTCTGTAATACTGATTAATTTGAGAGTGCAGTACGTCCTCTCGGAAAAATCTAAACAAGTCTACGCAATCACATCTACTGTGCTTGCTGCATTTCGTTTCTTTTATGCAGTTGCACAACAAACAGGCTCATGCTCTTATTTGTAGTAACTATGGAAACTTTAGAAGTTCTCTTTCTAAAGCTGAGTATACAATAAAGTGCTTAAATTGTTGGTAGGATTAGAGACTCTAGAATATGTTTAATTTTCTCTCTGTGTCCCTGTCTTTGGAGAGGAGCAAGAGGGTAATGTGAATATTAGCTGGGGACTAGCTTTAATCTCTGCTGACACTTAAGTCTGTCTAGGTCTGCACACAGCCATCCAAAGGTCTTAGCCTCACACAGCATGCGAACAAGGGAAGTCATGCATATTCATGACTGAATTTACAATAGAAAACCTACGTACAGAAAAGAGTTTTTGAATGAGTGAAAATGTTATTGAAACCATTTTGCAGCTTCAGCTACAGTAGTAAATAATGATAAATGCCATAATGATGATAGAGTTCATAAGATAATGGGGATGTCTTAGATATTATGTAAGCATGAATGGATATGATAACAGGAAAACATCATTTGCTGGGGGGTTTAGCAGTGTTTTTGTGCTGAAGGACATAAAGATGATGGTAACAGGATTATTCCCAAGGCTAATACATTAAAAGAAAATATTTTTGAGAGTACTTTTTTTCTGTGTGGCACTTTGCGTGATTGAGAACTGTCACTATCTGAAAATAACTTTATATATATGTATATATAAAGAGGTATTCTTTTATGCAAGTGCTGTATTTTATGCAGAGTTGTATTTTAGGAACACAACAAGAGAAGTCTGCTTGTCATCCCAAGAGCAGAGCCAGGGAGGGTGGTAGTATGTTTCTCACAGTCCACTGGGAGAACTTCATCTTACTTTTTTGGCACTCACGAGAAGCCTTAAATCAGACCTCGGAAAGACCTGCTGGGTATCAGCCTTTGTTCATCTATTTGTTCATGTGCATTCATCAGCTCGCGTACTTTACTACTCTGACATTTATTCTCACCATTGGAGCCAATGAATAACATTCTGCTTATACATGATTTGATTTCTTTGGTACTTTGTTGTTGTTTTATATACTCAGATGTAATCTTCAGTGAAAATACTCAGTTTATGTAACGTACAGGTAGTTTGGCCTTTGTCTTTTCACTTAACCATAGTAGTGATGCAGTGACAGAATACATTGATAATCTCAGTCATGTTCACCTATTAAGGCTTTGATGTGCTTGAACATGAAAATAAATATAAACTGCTATTAAATGGCAGAGAGGTGTTTCAGTGATGCATGGCAGTGCAGGATTGTTCTCAGCATGTATGTTTCTTGTGATATTTGTCCAAGCTATTCTTCATTTAAACCCTTCTCTCTCTGTTGATGATTCCTCATGTGCTTTTTATTTCAGTCCCTTCTCTATTCTTTTTTTGGCGTCTAAGTAGCGCTGTGGTTAGGTATAGTCATAAACTTTTTTTGGTCTCCTGTATTCTCAGTTTATCACTTCCTCTCTCTTCAACTTCAGGCCTGTGAAGACAGGACTGTGTCTTATATTAGGGAAGCTGCTCCTGCTACATTCTGTCATTGATCCACACACATTGCCTGGTGCATCCAACAACCCAGCATAAGAGGCTGCCTCTGCTGAAGGGGCTGGTTGGAGGTGGCAGCAGGGTAGGCGCAACGGTCAGTGCGAGGTGCACAGAGAAAATGGCAGTGCTGCTACTGTAAAAACGTGCATGCAGCGGTACTGGGTTTTCCAAATATAGTCATGATAGATGCTGTAAGTCCAGTGCCTGTATTTTATTCTTTTGGCTGAAGTTCCCATCTTCCACAGCTGAGGAGTTTTCCCCTTCAGTCACCCCCTGGCAAATGCCCATAAGAACACTACATTATCTCTGTGCTTAGACACTGTCCAACCCAAAAGACGTCAAGGAGATGAGTAAATTATGCATATTCTTCTACTGGATGTGAAGCTACATGCAAATAATTGGTGCCCTGCAGGCAAACCACTTTTGTGTGATTCAGAATGGCTTGCCTCCCGTATGGGTAACTTGGGAAAGATTCTATCATAACATTGCTTTTCAGCTGCAGAATTGGGACTAACATCTCTGACACTTAATAAAATGAACACTGTAGTTCACTTGGAAGATGCCTGACTGATAATCCTGGGAATTTAAATCCTTTGTCTGCAGCCCTGACATATGCCTCAAGGGACCACCTTAGAAGGTGAATGAGTTGCAGCTTGTGCCCTTTTAAACGTGAGCAAGAGCTACCTGCTGGTGATGTTACTGTCTGTTCTGTTGGCAGGTTTGTGAAAGCACCCAGGCACGAAGAACTGAGCTTACATAACATTAGAAGTTAAATATTTTTAAGCGTCTCCCACATTATTTGTGCTATTTTCAGTTGTTAACCTGGATAAGATGCGTTTCTCTTTTTCTACATTTCTTCAACTTTTACGGGGAAAATAATAGTCGTCGTCTTTCTTGTACCTGATTTACAGCTCATTTCGTTTGCCAGTCCTTGGAAGTGTATAGATCGTAAACACAGTGACTGACTTTTTTATTTTTTTTTAATGTCACTAGGAAGATCATTGGAACACTTCAATTAACGGTAATTTTGGTTGAAAACAATATGTCCTTTTAATTCTTGAAGTTCCTTTGTGTTTGGTTTGTTGGGGTTTTCTGTTCAAGATAAAACCTAGTAAACTTGCCCAAACTTAATGGACATACCTCATTTAAACTTAAATTACCTCATATGCAAGTATTTGCAGGTTCAGAGTCATTGCCTGTAAATGTCTGTCATCTTCTAACCCCTGATTTCTACTGTTTTTCTGTGTTTGAGGGATTGGGTGGGGGAGGGGAATGCAGTAATAAATCAAAATAAGCATTTTTTCATCTTTAAATAAATAAGTGATCCTTAACTTTGTCGAACAGTTGTGAACCAGTGGGCAGTATATGCTATCCGAAATCTCACCGAACAGAATGAGAGAAACCAAGAGCTTATTGCGCAGTTGGAGGAGAAGGGGCTGGCAGACAATTCTGCCCTTGAGAGGATGGGTTTAGAGATAGAAAAACAAGACAACAAGTTAATTCTGAGATCAGTCAAGAAAAAGCCCTTGTGAACAAAAAAAATTAAGAACAGTTAAATCATTGAAAGAGGATTTATCTTTTAAAATATTTTCCCTCTTCAGCCAATAAAGATTTCTTCAGCTTTAGTTCCAGTCTGCTGGAAGTCTTACGTTCCTCCTCAGCAAAACAGCCAAATGATACTTATGCCTCACTGTTGGTAAACAAAAGGACACGTACGTATTTTCTAAATACCTAAGTAAATTAACCTATGGGAAAAGATCCTTCTTTTCAGATGGTCAAAATTTCATTACTTTCTTGTTTTGTTAATTGAAAGATGTAATGTGTGTGTATCGAGTTGTTACAGCTTTCAGTGCTGAACCTGACAATAACTATCATTAAAAACTCCACAAAGAAATAACTGCTTTGCAGTCTGCTGCCTTCATTTAAAAGATCAGTGCTGAGTCAGGGCTAAACAATGACAGTTACTCGTTTCCGATCAGTGTGCTTAAATATCTATACTTCTATAAGGATTGGTGGAACATTGGATGTATATAAGTACTGAGTGAATTAAACACAACATGCCTTCTGTGTATTTAAATTATTAGTAAATTGTCTTTTCTACCTTGTTACCTTTCCGTCCTCATGACAAGTATATTAAAGCTGAAGCTGTTGTGGCAACAGATGCTACATTCCTTTGCACTGGGGCATGTCTCTGTTTTGGAGACTTGGGTGTTTGTTTGAATTTTATTTGTTCCTTTGGATGGTAAGTCAGCCCACTTTCCTTTTATTTTGCACTTCTCATGGGTTTTCTGAACTCTGGCAGACTGCTGAAGAGGTAGTTTCTCACTGTGATTAATTCTAGCAGTTTCTTTTCACCCCTCTGCCTTTCCAAAACATTGACAAAACTCATTTCCAGTTAATTAATTCAAGAGAGGCAGAAGAATGGAAGGCCCTGCCTCTTCATTTTGGGTACCCTCCTATATTGTTGTTGGACCCTGCCACTGTGGAATGTGGCATGAATGAGATGGGGGGAGAAGGGGGGGTGAAGAAAGGCAGGGGGGCACAGTTAACTCTGTGTGTGCCGTAGCTTTGCACTAGTAGCCAAGAAATGTAATCCTCCATGCATAAGCAAAACAAGAGTTGGAGCTTAATATTATTAGCGCTTGTGTATCATTGCTGTCATTTGGTTGTCTTCAGTTGTGTCTAACACGAAGGTGCCAGAAAAGTTAAATTGTTCATGTTGTTGTCATCATTTAATCCCATTCTTTTAATTTAAAAATGGAAAAAAGCACAAGGTACTTTTGAACTGTGAGAAATATGTAGTGGTACTTAAAACTGATGGTGGGTATAACCGGACTACTAAGGTCTTTTCAAATTAACCATAACATTTCAGTGTCTGCCAAGCTAACCGGGTGGGACTATGGAATTGACCTCATGGGTTTTTAGTCACCTGTTGGTTTTAAAGGCAATGACATAAAACCTGCTGCCATTGAGCCATTTATTAAGTAAAGGATGTATATAAAGGGATAGTGGCAACAGCAACAAAGACTATATAACTTTTGCTGCTTTTAGTGACTTCTTAGCTTAAAAACAAGTAGGGGAGAAAAGTGTTCTTTGTTTTAGCAAAGAATATATATGCTGTATTTGCTTTTTAATAATTTGACAGGAACATTCCAACGGATGTTAAAAACTTGTGTTTTAAGTGTTGGTTTATAAAGTAATTTCTTATATGGGTAGGTGCCTTTTGCTAGCTGAATGGAAAAAGATATATGGTTTTGGGTTTTTTTGAGCACATGGTCTATCAGGTTGTAGTTTCTCAATGGTTTCCATAAGCCTTAGTTCTTGTGTTTAGGCCAGAATTCATTTAGCAGTTTAATTACTGTGTCACGTAAGATTTACAGCTGGTTTTGTTTGGGTTTTTTGATCTTCATCTCCATAACACAACAGAAAATTCATACTTCTAGCACCTAAATGGCAAAAAAACCCCCAGGAATTCTACTCTTTTTTAAAAAAAAAAAAAAGTTTGTATTCAGAAGGCTACATCTTTCAACTTTAAAAGGAAAGAATTAAATTTGCTACATGGAGCATCAAATATAGCACCTAGAAATAAAGTGAAGTTGTTTTCAATTGAATAATTATGAAACTGAAACATTTTTTATTTTAGCAACACTACCTAGGAAACTCATGTCAGACAATTTAACGAAGTGAGAAAAAAATAATGTTATCCTGAACAGAAAATGAACTTTCTGTGTAAGGAAAAAATGCAAAGAATTTCCTTTTATTTAGGATAATAAAGAGTTAAAATCCTGTTCACAAAGCAAATCCAAAAAGAACTTTGGTTGTGGAAAAAGCAGTGGGAGTCCCTTTTTCCTTTTAAGCAGGAATAGACAGGGTTGTTGGGTTTTTTTTTAACGCGATGGTTGTATACCCACCAATGGAATAGGCACAAATGCATAAATATAAGCCAAATAGTAACAAACACAAATAAATAAAAGGGTTTTGTGTGTTTCAGTACATAATGGAGTAATAGTTGTATTTTCTAAATGGGAAATGTAGGACTTTCACAGTGGAGAACACGCTGATTACTGTATTGTGAGTGGCTGGCTTTTGATTTTCGTAGATGGATTAATTCTCAGAACACAACAGCTTCCCTGTCCTCCCCCAGTGGAGTCCCAGTCTCCAATAGGCTTGTTTTATATGCGAGGGGATTAATACAGCACAGCAATCAGTCATAAAAAGCAAGCTTTATTGAGTTTGTAAAGGGGCAGAACAGTCAGATCAAGTCTTGTGACCATCTTATTGCTTTCGAGTGCTTTCAAACAACAGTGATCAGATCTTCTTTTTTCTTTTTTTTTAAGGTGTATTTTTGATTAAAAGGGAATAGGGAGTTGTTTTTTCATCATAAGTGGATAGATTTTTAAAGAGTTTTCTTGCAAATTGTGAGGACTAAGCCTAAATGTTTGCAAAGCTCTGAATTTTTACTGCTTCCAATAATTCAGGTTTGTTTTGCCTAAAGCACTTGTAAAATACATTTTAAATGCAACCAATAAAAAACAAAGTCCCAGGCAGTTAGCGCCATTGTCACAATCTTTATACAGCATTTCGTCGTGTATTTTGAGGTTGGTGCGAGCGGTTGCATAGCAAGACTCCTACCTCCC
>VWZZ01006213.1:94090-263208 GCA_013399095.1 Psophia crepitans | reverse complement strand
AGTTTGGAACTTTTAAGCTTTCTAGTTAAGCTATTATGGTGGCCATAAACAGGTGCGTGCTTTACAGAGGGTCTTATTCTGTGGTTTCCACTGGCGTCCCTGGCCTTCTGAACTCCCCTTTGCTACCTCCTTCCCCCTCAATAATTTTTTATGAATGATAGCTTTTCAACACCCTGGGAACAGCTTGTTGGGAAAAACACTCTTCATGGGGTGCAGTCAAATCCTACACATTTCTTCAAGGGAGTTTTATGAAAGGAATGGTACTGTGCTGCAGGTATGACGTATGCGTGGACCCCTCCCTCCTCCCTGCTCACCCCCTGCCTCTATGATTCACTGTGATAAATTTGCTTTTTAATAATGCCAGTAGCCTCTCACCACAGGTGCTTCTCAATTAAAATCCACTTTGTTTAAAAACTGGAGGCTTGTTTAACTGAGACCCTGGGGAGAGTTGTCAGATCCCAGGATAGGTGACAAAAATAGATTGGTGGACCTCTGGAGTTGCATTGAAAATACCATATCCCGGGGTACCAGAGGGCAGCGTCGCTCTTAAAACAAATCTGCAAGTTTGAGAAGCCCTGGGTGGAATCCCTGGGAGTTGTCATTTTCAGCGCAGGGCTTTTTTTAATCCATCTTTTAGCATTTTGTTTTGTTCTTGCTACCCTTCTCACACCCCCCACCCTCAAGTACTTTCCCCTTCTTTCAACTGTTGATTTGGCTATTTAGAAAATACAGTGGTAAAAGGAATGTAATTATTTTTTTTCCAGGAATAGTCTCTCTTTCTTTAATATTCTAATGATATTTGCAAGAAATGAATTGGAATAGCAAAGTGGGGCAGAGGAAGCCTTTTGTTAAAAAAAAAATAAAATCTTAAAGTGTTAGAATAATGATTTTTTTTTTCTTTATTTTCTTTTTAAACAGAAATGAAAATTTACTTTTGGGTGATCTGATCTTTTCCCTTCCCTCTCAGATGTGTATTTTTAGCGTTTTGAACACATGTAATGTCCTCAGATATTGCTTACCAGAGCACTTTGAAATAACTATAGAGGGTGGATGGGATGACTCAGGGGACTGGTAATTGAATATGGAGCCTTTTCACCTCGAAGTCACTAGTTTGAATCTAACCCAAGTTGCTAGCGACCTCGTGGTTACCCTCAGATGGCTGTTTAGTGGCCTGTCTGAAGTGAGTTGGTGGTCTCAGTCCAGCTTTTCGCAAACAGCCTTCCACATCACAGAAACCACCGTCACAGTTAGTACTAATTAGCAGCCTTGTTGGCAGTATCGGTAAGTGAGGCGAAGGACTGAATTAGCCGTCGAGCTGTCTTCTGCTGTTAGAGGTGGTCTCTCCGAAACAGAGCCAAGGCACCCTGCTCTTGGAGTCTTGCAGCAGCAGCAGCTTAGTTTTGACGCTGTCTGGATTGTGCGTGCCTGTCTCTCTTGTCCTGGGGAGGCTGCAGCTCCTACTCCCACAATATCACGCTGTGAGCCGTGTCCCCGTTCTGGTTTGGTTTTGCTTTGCCCTCTGCAGTAGATTGATTCCTGGGTTCAGGGGCATCTCCATGCCTGATGGCTGCACTTTCCCACACACCCTGTATGAGTCAGATTGGCCCTCTAACATCTCTGCTAAATCTACCACAAATAAAATCCTTCATATTTCAGTCCCTTTCTTTAATAATGGCAATCGCACCAGTGGTAGCTGTCAGTACCAAAAGTTTCCATACCACCCCAATCATTTTGCAGTCCTTTCTGCAGTGTTTTTATGTTTTATCTCTGCAAGTTTTGATCTTTTCTGAAGCTGAAGCTAAACATAGCGATTCCGAAGTTGTGAGGGTAAAATAGATAATTCTGACCTTTTAAAATACAGCTGAAAAAAAGAATCTTGCAGTAAATACCTTGTATTTTGAGAGTTTTAGAGTACACCCTTCATGTGTGCTCTGAATGGTGCATTAATGGATTCCAAGGCGCACAGAGGATCTCTCTCCTGGTAGTAAGATTTGGGGTCGATGCGTAAGTCTATCTGTGGTAATCCATTTGCAAGATCATGAAAACTTCCACATTTAAAAAAAGTTGAAGTAAACATGGTTTGCAGCATGTTAAACGGTAGGCAATTCTTTCTGAAAATGGGGAATTCAGTATGCATAACTCTGAATTCCGTGCAGGGGAACAATAGTAATGTGATTCTAATCAAAATACAGTGTTTTTCTTCCCAAGTACTAAACTAAGCCCTGTAGGAACCCATTTCTGATTTTTTTTTTCCCCTGAGTTTTAATTTTAACAGTGGTTCTGTTATAAAACCACTTTTCTGTGTTTAAAATAAACATAAAAAGTAAACATTCCCTCAGAGTGTTGGCAGCCCAAATATGAAAGCTGAAGGTAAGAATAGTGACCTTATTAGATTATCTTCTCTAACTTGAAAGAAATGGCCAAAGTGAAGAGCACAAATAGAAACAAGTAACGTTCACTTTTAAGCTTTTGATTCCTGGTGTTGGTGAAATGAAAGTGTAAGGAAGAATCTGTATAGCAGGGGATTTACATGCTGCCTTTTGAGGAGGGGAGGACATGGTGGCAGCTTTTGGATTCTTGTTCGGGTCAGAGGTATCATCATGCTACACGTTTCCAAGTAACTAGTTAGGCTGACTACCATGTCATGATTGCTATCCATGCACTGATGGATGATTAGGTCAGGCTTCGCTGGGACTGGATCTATGTCGTGTATCTTTCTGGAATATGGTGGGGTGGGTTTTTAGCCAGCAGGAGGATCTAAGGAGGCTGTTAGGAGAGCAGCGCTCTGGCGGGGCACAGCACAACTGGGGGCAAAGGCAAGCCTAGCTCAGGGCTTTCTCTTACATTTGGACAAGCTGGGGAACGTAACTTTTTTGAGCTCATTGGAAGGATCTACAAGGAAAATCCTGCACTGGCTGGTGTCTTGAGAAGTCCAGAAAAAGAGGCAAAAAATGACTGCTGTTTATGAGTTGTTGTGAAACATGTAAAACTAATCAGGAGCTGACAGTGGTCAAGCATTCCTCTTTAAAGCTCAGGCAGGAAGGACAACTGTATGCAACACTGCTCTGAAATTGTGTCTTCGAGTAAGTGTTTGTTGTAGAAGTGCTGCAACCCTGGAGGAGATGAAGTCTTCTAAATAATGATGGTTGTTTTACGGGGGAGGTCATGCTTTCCTCTTGCGAAGGAAGGAGATGGAAAGAACTGAAGTGGAAACAGTTGGCAAGGTCAGTGTGCCTTGTTGCCACGAGAGTGGCAGGAAGGAGGCCTCCAAACAAACCGAAGCCCCGGGAGTGAGGCAATCGCCGTTTCTGCTCACATCAGATTCTTGTTCAAGGCATTTCCAAATAAGGGTTAGGAGCTGAGCGTTGCAACCGCAAGATGACAGTGCAATGCTGTTAAAACTGAGACTCCTTTTTCCTTCTACTTAAAATAATCTATGTCCAGCCATGAATCAAAGTGCCTCTGTAACCTGCTCTGAAATAGACTGACAGAAACATATACAAATCCTACTGAAAAAATAAATCATGAAAAAAGCTTTAGCTGGCAGTTCAAGAGTAAGAATGATTAAAAAGTTGCACTGTTGAGTTAACATGATTTTAAGTATGTGGTGCTTGTTAATCTCAAAGGGGGGAAAATGCCACAATTTGTCCCTTGTGTGAACACAAGGCAGACAAAAATCACACGACAAAAGTAATTTTTCTGTAATGGTACCAGTAAAAACAAAAAAGAAAAAGAGAACAAGGAGCAGAGTTTCATGGCGAATGAGTTAGCCTGAGATCAGTGGAGCTTTACTAATCTATGCCAGGAAAAGGTCTGCCTCGTCGCCCATACCCTCAAAGCCCTCCACTGTAGTTTGCTGGTGTTATAGCAGGAGAGAGCCATGGAACGGTTGTTGGGATGCCTCACTGAATTAAAAATCAAACCAGTATGATACTGAGAAAAAGAGGGAAAGAGCAATTTTAGCATTTAAGATTAGGGCAGTGCTGTCAGGGAGGGAGCAGCTTTGAGTTTACCAGTACTTGAGCCCACTTTCACTTGGTACAAACTTTTACATATTCGGGAAAACTTTAAGTGATGTTTTGATTTCAAAAGCTATCTGCTGGCCCAAATGTCCATACCCAATAATTAAACCAATAAATTCAGAGGCCAGCCTTTAAAGTTCTGAGCTTCAAACGCTGCAACTAGTGCATTATTCATGGATTTGTTTTTTTCCTTTGATATTTTGCTATGGTGTGATCTATATAGCGGAATAGAACCCACATCTGTCTGTTTACACCACCCTAGAAATTCCTGTGGGCAACCAAAAAAGTCAACCACAAATAACTGCTGGCCTCCCAACAAACATAGTATCTGGAGCGCCTCCACCCACCTGCCATTGGGCAGATTTCTAAACCTTATTTGTAAATGGGAAAAATCTGATCGGAGTGGGAGGGAGAAAAAAGGGGGAGGGCTGGGGCAAAGGACTAGTTTGAAAAACTAACCTGAAATTAGCTGAACTAGTATAGGAATTTTTTATTTTTTTCAAGTGGAGTAGGTTACATATGGGCCTTGAGCTGAGCATCACGTCATGACACAGTGCCTCTCACTGAATCACATCATTTGACTCATTGCAGGGTGTGGGGTTGAACCCTTCCGTGCTAAGAGTGGGCAGGTTCTTCTGAGCTGTGTCTTGAGGAAAGGTGGACAGAAAACCTCCCATAAGCCATTTTGAAAATTCAGGAAAAATTCTCTGAGGGGATCCTGGGAGAGGCTTTAAATTCCAGTTTTGCCCTAGTCAGTGAGGGCTGTCTGGTCATTCTTGCTTTAACTGTGGGATCTCTTTACGTTATTATGGGTCTTGTGGGAGAGTTACAATTTCCATTGGTTTGAAAAGCTTCTCAACACGTCCAATGTTGAATTCCCAACCAAGGGCTTCATTCACCCAGATTGTTGGGTTTTTCTTAATGCATGTACCTGCACTAAAGCATTTGGGTAGCCTTCTCAAAATCAATTGAAGGAGTTATTTACTTAAAAGTAGACATCCACTAAGCTGAATCTTATCCTAGGACTCTTCGCATCCTTCAGAAGTATGAAAAATATTCTGATTTTAGTTGATTTGGTGTTGTGCTACTTGATTTGCAATATTCTGTGAGCTCATAAATCTGCTTTGACTGTTATTTATCTCACACTAGTATTCAGATCAATCAGATGTTCCACTTTAACTTGATACTCGATTTTAAAAAATGAAACTATAGTGCAACTGTTACAAAGATTTCATTGTCCATAAATAGTTTTTCAGTCAGATGTTGTATCTATTTTTGAGCCTTTAATAATTGGTGAGATGATTTCTGTCTGATGCAGATCATCCTATGTACTGGAGTATACCACACTTATGTTGACTTGTCCCCTTGAATTTTGTTACTCTTACAGCTTTTGTTTTCTGTATCTGGATAACAGTTTTTCCCTTCTAGTTACGTTAAATTTTCTGAGAAATACCTTTCCTTTATTTTATTTTTTTTTAAGTAGCGTGTCATAATAGTTTTTATGAGGAGACATTTATATTTGCCAGGAGTTTATGGCTAGGTGGGAATAGTCTCCACATTCTGGACTTCTTAAAAATCAGGTTTTTTAAAAAAAGCTTTTTTAAATCTAATGTTTTTTCTTAGTCTTCTCTTAAATAAAAAACTGAAAAACTTGATTATTTTTTTTTTAAATCATTAAACCTCCAATTTATTCATGTCAACTGGACGTCTAACCAGTTTTTTGCTTTGGAGTGCCTTTTTGACTCTTGCCGACTCCCTCCCTCATTCTGTTTATCCTTACTGCAGAAGATGGCCACAATGCCTCCATTTCGTGCAAATTAGAGGTAGTGCTGGGGTCCCTGGCAAGTTCCCAATACAGGTCTCGGATGACTTAAATCCTTCCCATGGGTACATCGACACATTATTGAGCAATTACATTCTCTTGTGGCAGTCATCTGTGGAATAAGTAAACTCCCTCTATTAGCCACACAATGATATCATGCACC
Organism: Psophia crepitans; assembly: GCA_013399095.1. Lineage (NCBI taxonomy): Eukaryota > Metazoa > Chordata > Aves > Gruiformes > Psophiidae > Psophia > Psophia crepitans. The sequence continues at coordinate 257,201 of VWZZ01006213.1, read as the reverse complement.
ATAAATGCATGCTTGGCCTCCATTGTGTCAACAATCAGTTACATTCTCAAAGGAAGAAATGTGAATATAATTCTAAATCTACACTGACTAATAAACAGGTCAGTTTTATTACCTGTTTCTACCTTGAATGGCAAGATTAAATTTAATTTAAAAGACTACTGTAGAAGGAGAAGTCATACAGGTAAGCGTAAAGTTGTTATTTATTCATTGAAAAGGTATTAACTTCTGGGATGGGGAGTGGAAGGGATGGCCAAAAGAGGAGAGTGATTTACATGTAGATTTTTTTTTTTTAACTGACCGAATGAAAGCTAATCATAAAGATCATTTTCTCATCAATAACTTTTGCAAGACTATGACGTACATTACTGATTATTTGTGGATCTGCTTGCACAAGCAGAATATTTATGCAACAAAATTGTCAGGTAATGCTCTCTTGAAAATTAGGAGATCTCTGATTACGTAGTATAGTGTACAGTTAATATTGTAATGCGTCTTTCTTTTTTTTCCTTCCTTTTAAAAATTTGTGTAAATGTTTCGTAAAGCTTTGAAAACTTCCAAGGTCAGAGTGTATCTAAAGAGGTGACCTGATTTTCTGGGTACTCTTTAATAGCATACACTAGCTATCATTAACGAAGCTGTGCCTGGATGCTTTCATCAGCCTTTTTGTGTCTGTGTGTCATTCAGTGATGTAGTTGAGGCTGATGGCTCCCACGGATACGGGATTTTAATCCCCATGAAACGACGTCCAGGGATGCCTGCATAATGTGAAGAGTGGCTTCCTATACACATTCAAGGTGGGGTGAGGCTGGCAAGCAGAAAAACCCCACAAAGTATTTTTATAAGAGAGGGAATCGGGAAGGTTTTAAAGCTTCATACTGTCCTCAGATACATTTAATGGCCACTAGGTGGGTTGGGACCTCTGAAAGGGAGAAGCCCAACACTCTTTCCTGCCTGGATCACCCTGAAGATGGAGGTGGGCAGCGCTGGGTGTACTATGCACAAGGCCAATCAGGGGTTGTTTCCCATGGATCCTGCATTCTGGCCAGAGACAGAGCACAGGTCGTAGTGTGCTTTTCAAGGTTTTAAAGTATTATTCAGCCTGGATGAATGACTACCCTATGCTTTGTCATCAGAGAATATTTATGACCATCGAAGCAAGGCTGAGTTCCTGGAGACGGGATAACGCGTGGCTTTATGCTGCCAGACAGAGAGTTCCTTTCGGTGGTCACACCAATGTTTTTTCATACTCCCACGGACACCACAACTTTTTTGGATAAGGAAGAAGATGATGGAACACAGATGAGGGAAAGAAATGGCCTCAGAGAACTTGGATACGTGGGGGTATTTTTACCCTTTGGGGTTTTTTCTTCCTGAATTTCAATGAGTGACTTATTGGAAACTTCTTTGGGTTTGAAGTGTTTTGTTCTTGTTCCACACACACAAAACTGTTTTGGGTTGTTTTGTTTGTCTTTGTTTATAATGCAGCTGAGATAGGGTGACTTGATATTTTTAAAATAGAAAACTGATGCCTTCTGAGGGAATGGGGGGAACAGAGGAGGGCTTTACTAGCTGGAAACATGGGTCATGCCAAGGACAACTTGTTGCTGTGAAGGATGTGTTGGAGATGGGGGGGAGGGAGGGGGAGGATTGTGTGAAAGCTGGTATGGAGGGAAGGGCAGTGCTGCTTCTCCTAGGGTGCTGAATCCAGATGCTGGACCCCAAGGGTTCCTCCACCACAGCAGCATATCTCCTTTTATTTATTAATCTTTTTTCTCTCTTTCTTTCAAGGTAAATTCTAGATTAAACTGTTCCAACCCATGACATTAGCAACTGTTAGGCACTGAATGTCAAACAGATACCTTCTATTTCAGTCACTGCGATCCTGCTGTCTCCTATCACTCCCTAAAAAGACCCAACCAACCAACAACAACAACAACAAAAAACCCACAGAAAAACCCAAAACACACAAACAAAGCTTGAAAACATATCCTGTCTTGTTGTTGAGGTAACAAAGTTAATGGGATTACAAATCAAATGTTGTGAATTGCTAAGCAGGAGAACCCTCACAGGACACGCTCAGCATCTTGTCCCTTCTCACTTTAATCATTACTGGAGCCGATGAGGCACTGCCAGTTTAGGAGCGTGCTGTTTTGGAGCCTGCTACTCACTGGAGGCTGCCCAGCGCACCCACGGGTGATAGCAAATTGTCAGAGAAATAGATTGCCGATAAATTGACAGATGTTTTGTGGAACAGGAGGATAGTATACCTGTGACAGAGTGTCTTCCATGGATTACAGATCAAATTAACAGCATGAGTCTCCACACAAGACCTATTTGTTTCTACCTTATGCTTGATAGGGAGAGCACAGTCCCATTTCTTGTGTTGTGCAACTAAATGCATGAGTAAGCACGAGTAAGCTGTTCTATTTTTTCAAAATTATTACTCTTGGAATAACTTAATAGTTTGAAATTAATATTTTCTCAGCATTTCTATGTCTATAGTGTGAAGAATATGGTAAATGCTACGGTAATGGAAGGCATAACTCAAATATTGACAAATGATCACTGTAAGGTAAGTCTCTTTGATAATCCGCTTTTCCTATCTGCTGTCTTTGCCATTCCACAGCTTCCTCGCTTTTATATGGGAACTGGTCAAACTGGAGACAGGGTCCAGAAATTAGTGGAAGTATTGAAATAAACTCTGTTGCTCTGAGATTTGTGACTAACACATTCCCAGTCGTGCTGGTGAGTTCAGATACAAATTTGGACAGGCTTTGCTAGCTCCTGCTGGTGGACTGAGAGACAGAGAGAGAGAAGGTCCATTTGTTTTGCGTACCCGTTATCACCTAATTTTCATTTTCTTGTTCAGAAATAGTTGAGATTTCATATACTTCAAGAAATTTAGCGAAGGTTTACTTTATGCAGATTCACTTCAAATGTCAGCAGATGCTGAGAGAGCCAGGAAATAATGTTGGACAGGGCAATATTACAGTCATTCTTTCTACCACTTCCTTTTGAAATGATGTAAACAAATGCATGTTTTTATGTTCTTTCCCTTGGGAAAGGGAGAACACTGAACTCAAATGATCAATATGTGGTTTTTCCATCCCAAAAATCTTTTTTAATCACAAGTTATCTGGCATCCATTGACAGGATCCAGCTTTTCATTTTTGGTCCACTGTGAGTTATGGAATCTGGCTAATAGGAACAAATCTGGATGAACTGGTTTATGGAACAATAAACCCAGGTATGTGTGTTTGTGAAAATTAAGGAATTTTTAAAAGGGAAATAATCACAGGTTTTTTTAAATGGTGGTTAATTTTAGATTTTATATGCACTGTAGGCTTCCATATTATTTTATTGCCCTACACAGACAGTTTTCACATTTGTTTTAGTTTTTCTCCCCAGCATTTTTAGCACATTTGTGGAAGCTGGATTCAATGGCTTCTGAACCACCATGATTTCTTTTTGCTTAGCAAGAACCTGTGACACTCCACGTGTGAACGTGAGGTGCAGCGAGTTGTTGTATGGTGATCAGTGACAGGACACAGTGGTATGCAATTCCTGGATTGTATTTCTGGTGTGTGCTTTGCAGCTCTAGGCAAATCACATCAGAGAGGCTTCAAAGACAGAAGTCTGGCATTTATTTCCCATTGACACGCAATAACGTGTAGCGGTTAACAGCCTGTTGTATTTTTCTAAATCTCTCCCATACAGTCTTTCAGTTTCTGTGTTCTCAGTTATCCCAAATAAAAGGCGAAAGCTTTGGGGTTTTCTTCCCTGGAATTTGAGTTCTGCAGATGTCTTTTTGCAGAGGTGACATTTACTGTGTGGTCCCTCCAAGAGCACTGGCAGCTTGCTGCTGGACCTGGCTGGATGAAGCTACTGGGGACCAGGGTGAGTGAGGACCTCCCAGACCAGATAGGAAAGGGATTTCTGAACCACAGGTTACCTTCAAGACACTAATGGACAGAGAAGACTAACATACCACGCTTAGGTCGGCAGCTACGCTGCCAGGTTTGCAGGTTTAGCAAATGGATTGTGAGGCAGATCGTGTTCAAGAGATTCGGAGGAGGTGGGAGGTCTGTGGGTTGATGTTCATAGGACTGGCGAGAGGTGGGCTGTCAGTGCTGAGTGGCTGGGAGCAGTGGTGGAAGGGGGTCCTGGACCTCTATCCAGGTCGGAGGGTCGGTTATATCTTGTGAGGCCAAACATGGGGGATTATTGGCGATAGCTGGTGTTTTCTAATGAAGAAAAGCTCCTTAAACAGAGCACGGTGAGGGCAAACGCTATATACAGGTACAGAATAACAACGTAAGCTGGAAGTCACAATAGTCTTGTGGTTCAGACAGTGGATAGGAATCGGGAGTTCTTGGATCAGTTTTTGACTTTGCCACAGACTTCCTGTGTTGCTTTCAGCCAGTCACTTAATCTCTGCATCCACCATCTGTGAAGCGGCAAGGCTTGGAACAGTGTGCGTCTCTGAAAGCATGTATCTAATTTAGCTGTTATTGTAGAAGTTAAATATTAAGGAACTGTTACATTATCATAGGATAAAACCATGCCACATCTATTTTCACTGTGAACTTTGTTCTTTTGTTATTACGTTGTTTTTCAGGAAAAAACAATGTTTTCACCACATAACAATAAGCAAAAATTCATGATACGTGCCATACTTGTAGATCTGATGTCTGGCACTAAAATAAGAGATGTACATTAAATGCCACTGGAAAGACTTCAGAGCTTGATTATTCAATAAAATGAAGCACAGGTCTGGACATTGAAAGTAAAGCAAATAACATCAGGCTCTGTAGAGAGCAGTCTCCCGGAGATGCTTGAAAAGTTCGGTAGCTTGTGTCTAAATGTAGACACTCCTCATCCACTTGTCGACAGGCATGCTGCTCTGAATTCTTTGTTCAAATTTCCATTAATATTCTATGTCAGAGAAGGGAAATAACTTAGATAAGATCAGTTTTCAAACATGTTTCTTCAGGAAGGAACTAAGGAGCAATCCTGAAAACTACCTCCTGGAACATAAAAATTCTGATCTTTGGGAAAATAAAGGAACTGCTGTGTGAGATGAAAAATGTCACTACATTTGGAGGACAAGTGAGTTTGCCAAACTTGACTTATTTGCAAACTTGTCTTTTAATGTGTGTAGTCAGTTTGTGAGGAGGTGCTTCCAGATTGTAGGAAGCGCTGATAAATGTCAAAGCAATTTACACTATTCACGTTATGGGACGCAGAAGCTTCCTGTGGCAGCTGGCAATTTGTCTGTGCAGGAGAGATGATGGCAGACACTTTTTAGAAGTTCAGTATGGGTTTAATTCTGGTTTTTGGTATTCATTGATATTACAGGAAATAGTAATTACCTGGTGAAGACTGGAGTAGTATATCTACGCAGCACAGCTGGAGGGTCATCTGTAGCACAATTACGTATACCTAAACTGGCAGAGAAGCGAAGTGTGGCTGTGTATGTGCCATTCAAAACCAGCAGTTCGACCAAGTGGACTCTATCGGTGTCTTTGTTCTAACTGATAAGAAATTTTGCAGCATAAAAGCAGCTTCCAAGAGACATATCTTCCCTGGAAGGCACGTCTCTTCTCACCTTCCCCTCCCAGCACTAACCTAGTGATGCGAGCTAGTAATAATGACCTATGGCCTTTTACAGAATTTCAAATATCTCGCCTGTGTTGTGTCTACATTGTCACATGGACTGATGCCTCATCCCTGAAGCATTTGTGTTGCCACATTACATACCCTGTCTCAGCTATCTCAGCTTCCTCTCTGGAATTTTTTTGTGTGAAATACCCTTTAGAAAAAGGCATCATCTTTGTTCTTCGTTGAGTATTTACTACAGTCCACGGACTATTTCAAACTGGTCATGAACAACTCCAGAGCAATACTTGTGGGAACTATTGCTCTGAGATCTATAATGTAGGTCTCTTTAGAAAAACATGCCTAGAACTATGGAATCAGGGAGGTATTCAGTTGGAAAAATCATTCACCTTTAGTGGAAAAAAATAATCCGTGTTTTTTGGATGGCCTTTTGTAATGCAGGGACTGTTACAAACCTCAAAACCAGAGAGCTCCTTCAGCTTCTGAAACGGCTGCAGATTCGCACAGTTGTATTTTTGGATGGTTTGGCACGGCTTTAGCAACGCAGAGCCTTGCTCCAAGGCATCTTTGTATCCCTGCCTTGTCTGCTGGGACAGATGTGTTTGGTGATGTCTTGAACCTACCATGAATAACTTGTGTGCCTTGCAGCAGTAGTATCTTCCACAACATCTGTTACTTTTGCTAATAGAGGTTATATTTTATACCACTGGAGTTAAATCGTAGCAGATCTGGCCACTGCTGGTATCATTCTGTGCAAACTTGAGTCTCCAGAGTCTAAAATGCTTGGGATTTTTTTTTTCTTTCTTTCTTTCTATGAAAGTGTCAGGAAAAAAACACTGTTAAAAAGGAGCCATAATTTGAAGCTAATTAAATTAAAACCTTCAGATGGAGATCTGCTACACCTCAGGTCTCCACTTGGATTTGCACAGCAGGAGCCTTTCGGGCACCCAGAGCTCTGTAACAGTAGACGGGGGCACAGAGGTCCCCCCACAGGAATCCCGTTGCTTGGTTTGTGCAGTTACGGTCCAAGGCGGCAGCAGAGGTCAGTGCTTGGAAGGGCTGAGTAGGCTTTATACAGTAGTAGTGCAATACACGTTGCAAAAACATGTTATAATGGACCATGTATGATCTAATAGCTCCTTTCTACCTGTTTTCTTCTGATGTATGTGCTGAACCTTAAATACCATGTGACTCTAAATCCATGCTATAAGGCAAAAGGCTTCAGTCTGCATTACTCATTTGAAGATCAAACAAATTCTGTGCCTGATAGTGTCTCTGACGGTGGAAGGCAACAGAGTATTTTAATTAAAAAGCTAAAGAAAAGCACTAATAATACATGTTATCTCACCAAAACCACAGTCGTCTCCCCTGCAGCTACAGGATTTGCCAAAAAAATAAAAAGCCATAGAATAATGGATTAAAGATGCTCTCCAGCCTGAAAGCTTTAGACAATACGTTACCAAAATACGATTCTCAACTGGAATACTGTGAGGAGCATCATCATTTAGAAACCTAGCCAGCAGGCATTGGATTAATCTTTTTTTTTTCTTTTTTTTTTTTTTATCGTTGCAGGCTGGCAGTACTTCTCTCCAGATGTACCATTTGGCACATTAAGCAATTCTTTTCTTAGAAGGGGAACCTATGGTTTTGCCATGTAATGCAAAACACCAATGGAATCACTACATAAGCAAAATGCCAGTAATGGTATAGTGGTCCAGCCACAAACATTGGTATGTTAATTTTGTTTTATTTTTCCCAGTGTGTCATCTGTAGTGCTGTATTTTGTATCAGGACTATGGCTGGGCTGTTTAGTATCAGATTTTAAAGTGCATTTTCAGTGAGAGATTTAAGCTAGGAAACTAATGGTTTTGATGCTTAAAAAAAAAAGGCAAAGAAAAAAAAACAACCTGTACTTAATATGGATCTAACTATCATTTTAGCCTGATTTTAGAGACCAGGCAAAATTTTCCCCTCAATTATAGCTGTTCAACCTTTCAGCTGCATGCATGCACTTTTGATAATGATATCCAAATACATTGGAAAGCAAGTAGTTTACACTAAGTCTGTGGCTTATCCTTGCCATTGCTTCCTAAGACTAACTGTGTTTTCAAATAAAATTGATTTATTTGTGAGTAAGAAGATGAAAATAATTATAGCATATTCAGTTTGTATATGGAAGGCAGTGATTGGCCTCTCAGTCCTCTGTGCTATCTTAGTTCCCTAGCGGATCATCAGATTGTTTAGTTCTCACAAATGCCACAGTAGCAGCTCTTATGTTGTGTCTGCTGTATTTCAGCTTACTTTCTGAATGTGTTCTATGCTATTGTTATTTTATGGATAGGAAAAAGTTGGGAGAAAAAATGTTTTCAGTTCTTTTGTTTTTCTGGCAGCAGAAAAAGTGGGGAGGGATTACGTACTGAGAGGTTTTATCTATTATCCCTCTGGTTTTTGCATGTAGACGCAGAACATGAGTTGTTTCTTTTTTCATTTGACTTTTCTAGATGAGGATGGGATTTAACCTACAGTTTCTTCTGTTGACCTTGTCGAGGGCCATCCAAGGTGAGGGCTTATTTGTATTAATTGCTGTTCATATGTACTGCGAGGCAGCCCTTGGCCAGGTGTGCTTCAGTCTAAAAAGTAGGAGAAAAAGTTTGGGGAAGCAGGACAAGGCAGGGTAGGCACCCAAGGATGCTGGTTTGCACAGGTCCCTGAAGCACATCAGCAGGAGTATGATCTCTTTTTTCCTAATAGTCGGGATTGCTGGAAGCTGAGAAGAAATATCTCTAAGAGGATTGTTTAATTCTTGTTATGTTTCTCATACACCTGCCCTAAGCATCTGCTGCTGCGTACCACCAGCGGCAGGATATTGGGTTAACCAGTTGTTTGGTCTAACCTGGCACACTCTTACATAGTAGTTTCGTAAGCTGGGATCTGTCTTCTCACCCATCTTATGTCAAGATGTCACAGAGTGTGCTCACTTTTCCTACCGCCTTTGCCCTGCTGTAACACTTCTGATGCCATTCTTGGTGTGTGTGTTGTAAGAGAACTGTGGCCATGCTCTCTCATCAGCTAGGCACAAAACAGGGCCCGTGATAGGCCGAATGCCAAGGAAAGAGTGCATGCCCTGCGCTCCCATGGCAATCCCGCTGCTTGCTGCCTTGGACCAGTCCTGGGCGCATGTGAGGTGTTGAGTTCCCCAGCTGCTTCTTGTAAGGACATTTGGGCTGGTCAATGGGAAGTGTTCTCTGGAGGATCATTTAGAGACTCAGGAGGGCAAGAAATGCTTTCTCACCTTGCACAAATCGTCACAGCATTACTGTAATTTTCTTCTCTTGCAAGTGAAGGACAGCAAAGGAGCCAAGGACGTTCCTTGCTGCCGTCTGCCACTATACACTGACTTCATGTGTATTACAAAGAGTTTCCTCCCATTTTTGAAAAATCTCTGAACTTCACACGAAACATTTTCAGTTCCACATATGAGGAAGGGACAGCCCTTCCCTGAGGACCGTAGCCACAAACTGCAGGACAGCTACCTTCCTCCCAGCCTTGGGGCCAAGGAAGAAAAAGGAGGTTGGCTGTGCAGATAACAAATTCTTCCTTGGCAGGGCTGCTCTTTGCACTGGGGACAAGGTTGTCACCTTCAGGAGAGAGCTGCAACATGCTGCCCAGCCTACCTCCTGGCTTGGATTCCCTAGTATTTTTCTGTTTGTTATAACAAATATCCTGTAATTCAAGCTCTCCATAGGTGGGGTCAGACTCTGCTCAGCAGAGTTTCGGCAGATAGCAGGTTTCTTTCTATTTAATATGACAGGTGTTTAGTTTTTAACTGGCTCCTGCCATTCACCATAAATCTCACCTTTCCTCCTCCCAAGTTAAATATGTCAGTTCTGGCTTTTGCCCGTCTGCACAGTCTGAAAATGACAGCTCGTGATTACCCACGCATACAAAGCAGTGGAAGATCAACAGTAAAAAAAAAGTTATTTCTGTCCAACTTTCTGCTTAAATTAGGTTGTGTGGCCTTTCCAGTTTGATTAACTATGTAATTAATAATGACCAGGTGTAGCAGGGTGGCACTTTATTCTGGCTTTTTTTTCTGTCCCATGAATGCTGGGAAAGAATGCAAGGAAGGCATTTAGTTGTGAGAACACTTTCCCTCTCCTGTTGGTTCAATTCCTAAAATCTGGTTGTGTGTTAAACCCCCAGGAAGAGGAACAAGCAAAATTTCATTATTTCTCTTTGGGTCTGTAAAGGGTAGAGGATTTCTGAAAGGAAGCTAATCCTTACTGCTGTTCAGCCACAGGAGTGAAAAGGACAGTGCTAATGCTATGCCCTGTTTTGCTTTCTTCTTTTTTGCATTTCTCTTTGGAGCAAACAACCCAGGGCAAAACATGACTGTGAAGGTTTACAACTACGCTTGGAGCTGAAGTCGAGAGAGTCACCACCATGTTGCTGTCAGCTCTGCCATGCCGATAAACTGGCGGGGAAGTGGGATGCATGTTCAAGGTAATCTCCTTTTTAAAAAAAGTTACTTGCTAAATGTTTCAAATCATTTAGGCTTTTCTCACTCCAATTTACATTGCAGAAAGTAATTCCCTCCCATCTGTAGGATGCCCGAGGTGGGGGGATTGAGGGTAGACTGTGACATTACTGTGGGACTTTCTTCTTTGAGGCACTGCTTTACTCCTAGTGTGCTCTGAGTGAGAGGACATCTGTGAAAGAAATGTTGACTGGGCTATCAACCATCTTCAGTAACTGAACTTACATATTCTCCATTCCATTTTTTAATACTTTTCAGTTAGAGGTGGCTTTTCATGCCTGGCTGTCATTCAAATTGCATGTTGAAGGCATTTCTGAGGAAGCTTTTAGAGTGTTAATAAAGTGTTGCCTGCTAACATAAAGCCAAGTTGGTTCAACACTAATGCTAAAGAGTATGTGAATACTAAAAGCTGAAATGTCAAAAACAAATAAAGATAATTTTAAAATATCACCATGTGCTTAAGGTATGTTGGTGACATTTCATGAGCTATTTTAGTGAAGACTATGAAAAATGATGCAGTGCTTCCCTTCTACTGCTGCTATTCATACGTCAGAGGATTCTTCTACAGTCACACAAAATCACATATTATGTTACTTTCCTTCGAAATCTTCCTTGAGCATTTACTCTGCAAGAATGCCTACAAAGAAAGTTTTGTCTGAAGCTTGTTGCAGGTACTTTCACAAGGCTGTTCTCCTTCGTCCTTGTGCATCTTTTGTCCTTTACCTGTCTGCCTGGATTTACATCTTCTGTCTTGAACTCTTTAATTGGAAGTTCTCTGATGCAAGAACCAAGTTTACATTCTGTGTGCATACAGCACCTGGATCTTTGTCCGTAATTAATGCTCACTCTCCATACTTTCCAACAATGCGTCCTTTCCTTAGGAGGGGAGTTAAGTTAGTGTTTCATAAGGTTAGTCCTTTAGGTTAGTCATTTATTTTGTATGTTATTTACAGCTTTGGCACAAAAGCAGTGGTCCCTCTACATGAGGTTTCACCTAGAAGAGATGGCAAACTCATTGATAGAACACATGCTGCAGGCTTTCCCCTTTATCTCTGCACCACTCTCTTCCACAGCGTACACTGCTTTTGTCCAAAAAAAACTGGGGCTGTGGGCACGATGTGCAAAATGGGGTGGTTGGTGCTTTGTCCTCCTGAGTTCTTTGGGATTATAATAGGCAGTTTCATGGAGACTAGCAGGGAGATTAAGAGGAGAATTATTCTGACGCTGATTCCTGACCTTCTGAGATCCAATGGGTACATTTTCATTTGATTTACATGATTCACTGGCAAATCTTATGCTAGGATGTTGTTGCCTACCAGATGAATGAGACCTTTAAAGGCTTCTCCTGTATTAGCAAAGAAACTGGGTTCCAATAACAGCAAGGCAACCTTTACCACTTTTTAAAGTTGCCTTGAAGAGCATGTAAAATTAAATTTTACATCAGTTTTAATAGTCTTTCATACCACTAGGCTCCACTTTAATATCAAAAGCAACTATTGAGTGAGGTTGGATTTGGTGTAAAGAATAGCATTATGTCATCAGAAAGGAAGGTGCTGCTTAACCACTAAAATCTTTTTAAAATATTTTTCTGAGTAGATTTGTTACTAATTGTACTATTTAAATTTAAGAGTGGAAATCTGGTTTCTCCATGAGCATAACTTGCATGTCTAATATTTTGCACTGAGCTTTGGAGTGCAGCCGAAGTGCAACTCTCCCTGGAAACTTTTTTTTAATATAATCCCATTTTCTAGTTAAACATTTAGAATTAAATATATTGACCAAGAAAGAGAGGACTACTTTGTTTGGAGTACTCTATAGGCAGAAGATTGCCTGAGGACTTCCTTATTGAATGTACCTTATCGTACTGTGTATCCAGTAACAGATGGAGTTGGAGTGTAAGGTACTGCAAGCTCTGTTTGGTTTTCTCCCCCCCTCCTTCATTCCCAACTACATGGATTAGAGCTATTAAGATGTTGGTCTAAGTCACAAGAGTTTTAGAGACCGGAAATACTTGATTTCAGTAGTTGAATTTAAAGTTATCTGGAGGTAAATATCTCTTATCTAGACGGTGTGTAAATTGTGTATTCGTCTGATTTCCTTTCCTAACTGGATATTGTTTTCCCTTGGTGAGTGGTTCTTTTGGCTTCCTAAGCAGAACTAGACAAACTCCCAAATCACTTCACGCGTTCAGTGAGCTGTGTCACCTTTCTCTATTTTCTTTAATCATTCTTTTCATGCTTCTGGAATGATCTGCATTATTGCGAAAGTTTTACTGTCATCTGCGTGCTTATGTCGAACTTCATGCCTTAAAATTGCTGTGTTTGAGATTCAGCTACCTCCTTTCTAATAATGCATGCTTCGGGGTTTGTGATTTCCAGCGTGACTGCAAACATTACCTTTCTAATGATACCTTGTGTTGGATTAAAGGATGCAAACACTAGAATTGTGTATGTTAGAGTTACGTACCCTTATCGGTCTGGGGAGCTGTAACCTATTGCTGTAAATTCTTATTCAGGTTTCCCAAAAATACCTTGACCATATCACCTTAAGGGAGGCGATTCTCCCCCTCTACTCCGCTCTTGTGAGACCCCACCTGGAGTGCTGCATCCAGCTCTGGGGTCCCCAGTACAGGAAAGACGTGGAGCTGCTGGAGCAAGTTCAGAGGAGGGCCACAAAGCTGGTCAGAGGGCTGGAGAACCTCTGCTACAAGGACAGGCTGAGGGAGCTGGGCTTGTTCAACCTGGAGAAGAGGAGACTCTGGGGAGACCTAATTGCAGCCTTCCAGTACCTACAGGGGCTACAGGAAAGCTGGAGAGGGGCTGTTTACAAGGCCAGGGAGTGATAGGACAAGGGGTGATGGGTTTAAACTGAAAGAGAGGAGATTTAGGTTAGATATTGGGAGGAAATTCTTCCCTGTGAGGGTGGTGAGGCACTGGAACAGGTTGCCCAGAGAAGCTGTGGCTGCCCCCTCCCTGGCAGTGCTCAAGGCCAGGTTGGATGGGGCTTTGGGCAGCCTGGTCTAGTGGAGGGTGTCCCTGCCCATGGCAGGGGAGTTGGAACTAGATGATCTTTGAGGTCCCTTCCAACCCAAACCATTCTATGATTCTATGAAACCCTTTATTAAATGACTGTTGTCTATCACTAAATAGTTTGTGTAGAGCCTACAGCTGACTAAATTCCAGCGATAGTCCGAGTTTTCAAAAAAGATGTGTGTGATGGATACTATACTTGTATGGGCATTTTTACAGGTGTCATGTATGGATACACATGCATATTTCTTCTAATAGCAAGTAATTATAAGTAGTATCAGTAATATATTAGTTAACCCAATGCTTTCCAGGGGACATTTCTACTTCTGAAAAAAAATTCACCTTTCCTCCATACCATTATCACTTAATAACATACCATTATTGCTCCATAACACACCATTATCAGCAAATACCTGATAACATATCCCTACATTCTTGCTGTTATGAAAGAAATTAATATTTACTACTTCTGTTGCTGCAAGCATTGCCCAAGTCTGCAGCTATCTTGGTTTTGGAGTAAGTTTTGGCATTGTTAACTATTTTGCTACTGTGGTTGCAAATCTTGCCTTTAATTTACCCTTTTTCTACCTTACTGGAAACAAGGAGTTGTCCACATTGAGTTGAGGGCAGAGTTTGGCTCCGGGAATCTCCGTTACTGGTGGTGCTGTGTAGGCCAAATGAAAACCAGCTTGACTGCAGTGAGAGTCCAGGCGAACTTTCCTCAGCTTGGCAACCTTAAGTACCATGCTGCTCAGTAAATTGGTATGAGGAAGGATTGATGCACTAATGTTGCTATGTTGACTGTATACTTTATGGTCATACAAATAAAATTGTGGGGAAAAAAAGAAGATTCTCCCAGCAGCAGTAAGTGGATCTCGTTGCAATCCCTACCCATTCCCTGCATGCGCAAAGCTGCCAGTTCTGCGTTTACTAGGATGAGGGAGACACTGCATGGAGACACTCGCTTTCGTCACAATTCTTGATGACCTTTGAGAACTATGAAATTAAGAGGCTGATGCGTATTCCTTTGAAGTCCCAGATGAAGGTTGGAGGTAGGAGATGGAAGTTTGGTACCACCCACATACATCTCAAATAATTAATTTAAAAGCAGCAGGAATCTGGAGGGGCTGTAGGAGCAAGAAATGTAACAGTCATCTCAAAATCACATGAAGCTGCCACTGCTTTAAAGATCTGTCTTAAAACTCTGACTGCACTGTTGTATTAATTTACCTGGTGATGGACTTTGAAAAGTCTTATTTTCAGTGTCAGCCATGTGGAAAAAAAAAATGGGATCAATACTCCAGTTCTGTGGTCTTTTGTAATATTGTTTCTACATGATGTAAGGGACAGTCTCCACTGCTGCATGGCCTTCCAGAACAGGAAGTCTGATACCTTTCCAGTTAGGCTGGGACAGAGATTCACTTTTTGGTGGCATTTGTGCAGCCTCCCCTGCCAAAGCTGTGCAGCTGCTTTGTATTTCATCTCGGGAGTAGCATTTCCTTGAAACCAGTCTTCAGGAATCCAGCCTGTAACGTGGGAAGGGTATCCTCAATTTCACTAAAATCATACCCAGGACTTTTGTGGAGGAAAAGACTTGGAGAAGGGGAAGAAGCCAGCGTGCTATTAATGAAAACATTGGATTCCTCGCAGAACGCCACTTTCCTCGCAAGGCAAACAGCAAAAAGAGGAAGAAGTGATTCTTGGGTCTCTGATTTCTGTGGCCCTTTGAGCTGATTTGCAGCCGTGAGAAAGGTGCCAATATCTTTGTATTGTTTGGCAGGGAAAAGATTACCTTGTAACTCATCTTGTCTGGCTATGGCCTGGCACTGGATCATGACCAGGTTGATGGCAGCCTGACAGTTTTAAAAGAGTATGTTGGCATTTTATGAAAAGGGAAGTTATTACACTTGAAAGGAAGTAAAAACAAAAACAGAAAACCTATGCCTGTCAGTTTTATGGCAGAGAGGCAGTAAAAATTCTGGCAGGTTATTTCAGCCAAACCCTGCAACAAATTAGAGGACTAAATTGATTACAAAATCAAAGATGAATTTACATAAGCATTTGTGCTTTAATTACCCTGCTCCTACAGCATGTCAGGCACTCAAAAGAGTCAACACTATGCCCCTTACAGTTAAAATTAATTTACAGACTAAATTTAGGTGTGTGGCAGCAAGAAGGGAGCATGGAAAGAAAAGAAGAGCATGGGAAGGGATGGGACGTTCTGGGTCACTGGCTCCAGTCCTTCCAGTCTCAGGAAACCGCATTGTGTTACCCTCTTTCAGACTGTGTTACGATCTTCTGACATACCGTTAGATAATACAAAAGATGGGGGGTTAAATTTACAGATTTGTCCCAGTCCAGTATAGTTTACTTCTGTCTCCTTTAGCCGTTGGACTGGACCCACGCTGAGGCTTATCACAAGTCCCTGTTGGTGGCTGTGTTTTACAAGGAGGAGATGTGCCAGGGAGCTGGGGACTGTGGAGGGCAAAAGCGGCAACATCAGTGAGCAGAGCATGAAGAATGAGGAGGATTCAGGGTAGCTCTTCCAACAGCCAGGAGGAGCATGAAAGTTGGAAAATAAGGTTTCCAAAAGTTATTTCTCTTTCTGTTCCCAACCTGTTGTCAGAGGAGTGAAAGCAGATTGCTCCCCCTGGGTGTGCCTACCCTGCAGTGCAACCTAGGGTGAGCCAAGGAGGCTTGGGTGCTGGGGATGGGGTGAACTGGTGCCTGGGGAGCTCCACGCTGCGCCCAGCTGGGTTGCTTTTCCATTCCCATGCTAGCTCAAGTAACCCCACATTGTGCGCTACGCTGTCCTTGGACACCCTTTCTCATGCCATCCTTCCAAACCCTTCAGCGAGTATTTTCACCTTCATGATCGTGTGGGAGTTCAGTATGTGAATAAGGCGTACAAAGAAGCGTTCCTTGGCGACTGCCACGGCCTCAAAAGCAGTTGTGAATTATTTTGCTTTGTCAGTCAGAACTGTAAACTGTAACTGTATGGCTTTAGCTCCGGAGAAGGCTGAGTGGAGTTCCTAGCATTATAGTGTGTTTTGACTCAGGCAACATAGCCAAAGCAAACGATGAAACCAGACTTCTTTTTGTGGTCAGAAAGAAACAAACAATTTGTTTTGATTGAAGGCTCGGTGCTGCGGAGAGGCCTAGAGTTATGAGCAGCTGCATAGGAAGCACAATGATACGGGCTGGTGGTTGCCAACATGAGTTACATCCATCGCAACTGAACCTACGGCGCGATGAGTGGCTGGAGTGCTGAGGGCAAGGCTTGCAGCTGAGAGAGCGAGCTCTGTCCCTTCTGGCAAGAGGGAGGACTTGGCCAAAGTGATCTGCTTCTCTTAATGCCAGTCAAGATTTTTGAATATTGAATGTAATTGCCCGAGTAGATGCGTATAATCTTGAGACTGGCAGTAATTTTCTACAAGAGTTATGTTTCCTGTTTTGGGAAGGAACAGCACAATGGCGAGTACGTTGGGTCAGTAACACATGCTATTACACCTTCCTGTGGCCAGAGAATCAGTATAGCTTATGCCTCCATCCCTACAGTGCCTGCACCGTCTGCATAACACCTCCTTGTGCTGTCTGACGCTGGCAGCTTTTTATTCTTTTTTATTCTTCTGTGGGACAAGACTTCCTCTGTGCCTGAAGCTGCAGCTCAAAGCAGTCATTGCCCCATCTCAGTTCAACCCAAATGGCATTGGTGTCTCCTGTTCAGCTAAAACTAAGAGGAGGCTCAGGGGAGACCTTATTTCCCTCTACAACTACCTGAAAGGGAGTTGTGGTGAGGTGGGGGTCGGCCTCTTCTCGCAGATAACTGGCGACAGGACTAGGTGGAACGGCTGCAAGTTGCACCAGGGGAGGTTTAGGTTGGAGATTAGGAGAAATTTCTTCTCAGAAAGGGTGGTCGGGCATTGGAACAGGTTGCCCAGGGAGGTGGTGGAGTCACCGTCCCTGCGGGTGTTTAAGGAAAGGTTGGATGTGGTACTTAGGGACATGGTTTAGTGGGTAATAGGTGGTGGGGGGACGGTTGGACTAGATGATCCTTGAGGTCTCTTCCAACCTTAATGATTCTGTTCTATTCTATTCTATTCTATTCTATATATTTGCATTTAACAATAACTTTGACTCAATTTAGAAGATTTAGGTAAGGCAGAGGTCTTAGTGAAGGAGTTTCTCCCTTTGTGTTTCAGTTGCTTTCTACTGTCCTGTTATATGCTATTGGACCAAAGTGGGAACATTTCTCAACCTCTCTGATCTCACTTTGCAACATTTTGCATGATAATATAAACTGCAGTGAGATGGGCAAATACAGCTAAATATAATGCCACATTAGTAGCTGGGCCTCCAACACTGGAAACACACTTCAGCGTGTCTTTTAATGTTTTATTTCTCCTTTTACTTGTTTATCTTTATCTCCTTTGGAGTACAAGCTTGAAATCAAAATACTTTTGCAGTAGATTTCTGTTTTACTTGACAAGGGCATACTAAGCATACAAGTTTCTTAATGGCTAATGGTATAGGTGGAACCTGAGGCACATCAAGTGAATACTCTTTATTTACAGCATGTGTGCAGAAGACAGGGCCGTGATTTTAACACTTTCTATTGCAAAAATCACTGTGAGTTTCCCCCAGAAATACTTGTGAGCTCAGAGCACGCAGATGTGCCCCCATGTGTTGGCAATGTTCTGTGGGAAGGTCACCATTGTTCCTCTCTCAATGCACTTTTGAGACTGGACTTCGTTGTTTTTATGCTATAATCTACTCTGAATCCTGTCACACATAGAAATCGTCTCTGTTGCCATTTGTTTTGAGGGTGAATTTCATCTAAGGCTTTGTTCAGGTAGTTTGCACTTCCTAATTTATCTGTGGTTTCATTTTGCAGAGTTTACCAAATGTGTGTTTACTTTAGATGCTAAAACCAGTCTGTTGTGTTTGGTAGTGGACTCAATGTAGGAAGCATGTTTTGGGTGTGCTCAGGTTCCTTAAGAGATCTTAGGCCTAAGGACTCTTCCTGGTTTGTAATTCCCAAACAGGCTTTTGCATGAGATGAGAATAAACATTCCCTTTTCTGATGAGAAGATTGCAGTCCTGTGCAAGCATAGTGAAAACACTTTAGGTACTTAATTCTTTTTTATTTCTTTTTTTTTTTTACTGACAAATGTTTTGTCTAGGCAGTGTGTTTGTGAAAGATATACTCAGATCTTGAGAGTCCAGATTTCACCTTAAGAACATTAGATGCTTATCTTCAGACTGCCTTTTATCACAGGGTTGGCAGGGAAGGAGGGAAGTATCTGGTCTTTAATGTCTCTGTTTCACGGATGGGAAATGAATAACACTTCTTAGCCATTCAGGGGTATCGTTAAGATAAATATTTGAGCAAACGAATAGCATGGTAATATAGAGGTCATACACATGCTGAAATATGGTGAGCACCCAAGCTTCTGTCTGTCAAAGTTTCTAGTTGTAGTAGCTTGAAAGCATAGGTGAGCAGAAGAAAAAGAGCTGCCATTTAAAAATGAGATTTGTATAAAGCCATGTTGAAATTGCTTCCTAGGAATTTCTGTGGAGCTTGTTCTTAAGGAAATCATGTTATAAAAAGTGCTGATTTTTGCTTTGAAGCCCTTAATAAGAACTAAAACTCATAAACGAAGTTTAGAGTCTGAATTTGCTTGCAGAGCTCTACCATCTACCAATTATCTGTCAACTATTTGTCTGTCCCCATAAATCTACGTGATGAAATATGGCTGAGCTGGCAAGGGCCGTGTATTGGGATGGGAATCGCCTTGCTGCTCCAGAATACCATCAAGCTGCTCAAATAAAGATGAGCTGGGACAATGCAACAGCTGGCTGAGATGAGCATGGGAAAGAAAAATATGGTGACAGGAGATGCAGAAGCGATTCGGTGTGTTGGCATTCCTTTCTTTTCAGTGCAAGGACATGTGAAAGGGCTTGTCACCGACAGAAAGACCCTCTCACGTTCTATTGTGATGAAACCTTCAGCCCTCAAATAATACCACAAGTTGTGTGTTTCCAGATGTAATTGGCATACGCACATTCTCACACCGCGGGAATTTGACTTCATCTTCTCACCCCACAGCCTCGGCGACTCGGAGATCTGCTGGTTCACTCCTGCAGAGGGTTGGGAGTTCATGTTTTCAAATGTGCATTTCTGCTAAGTTGCTTTTCCTTTTAGCGTTAAATTATATGCAGGCCAAGATCCTTCTTTTGTGATTAACTGAAACTCATTGATAAATCCTTAAAATGAGAAGGTTTTCTAATTTCCATAGATTGACTGCACTATGGGATTAGGAGTCTCACCTTGCACCTCTAAGCGTCTGAGCTCAAACTTTTAGTTTAATCCAAGCAAAGCTAATTCCGGGGAAAAAATGGAACAAAGAAAGAAAATAGTAGTATTTCTAAGGGGGAAAAAATGTAATATACAATAGGGGGTTTTATCCATCTGTATTTAACATGAAAGCCTGTGTTGATTAGGGGCTTTGTGAAAAGTTGATTTTCCAGTTCAGCAAAACTTTTGGAAAAAACACTTGCTTCAGGTCAGCTGCAGCTAGTTTCCCTCCCTCCCTCATTAAAATGAAAAGCAAGTGTTCCCACTTCATTCAGCCTTGAATGACCTGTTTGATCTAAAGCAGAGTGTCTCCCAGAGCTAGGTCCCAGTCATCGGACTCGGAGGATTCTTAATTTCTGTGGTGGTGATGGCTCTTTAGGTCACACATAATTAGGTGCCAAACAAGGAACCCAAGCCGGGGTCCCACCCCTAGATGGATGTCTAACCACTGGGATGTCCGGGCTTGTGTGATAAGTTTTCATCAGCCTCCCCTGAGGAGCAGCTTCACTTTACATCAGATACCTGTTGAGCCAGAGAGAGAGGACGTCAATCTGTAGCTGATGGAAAGGGAACGTCAAGAAAACAAATCCTCCACCAAGTATATAAAGCAGAACACTGTCAAGTAATATTAAGATGCTCTTGTAGAGCATAGAGAAATGTAGCACCTGAATGGGTAGAAAAGGTCACCAGATTAGACTTCCTGTAACTTTTCCAGATGGCCATGAATTGACCGTTTAATCACAATGTTAAGGAGGGGTTTTTTCAGTAATAATTTTGGTTAATTTTATTAAGAGACATTTCACTTTTCAGTCTAGTGATCTTCAATGCTAGTAGAGTGGCTTCAAAAACAGAAGGGAGAAGGGGCAGAGTATCAAGGAATGTGTCCAACCCTGAGCCTTACGAATAGTGTCACGGAGTCTCGGAGCTTACAGAGCAGGCAAGACAACATTTGCATGGTCTTTTTTGAAAAACCTGCCTTCTGCAAGTTTGCAAAAGAGAGCTCTGATGAAGCAGTGGTGCTGAGGTGGTCTTGTCACTTGCAGATCCTTTGCTCTACATGCTTTGGGTGTGATCACATGGGTTTGATATTGTGCCCAAGAAGGTATGAGATCATACCCTGATCTCATACCATCTGTTTAGCAGATGGATTTGTATGGTAAGGCTAACGGTTAAAAACCTGGCTCCACTTAGGTCAGTGGTATCAAGATTGTTACCCATGATTGGAGGGGGAGGAGGGGAAAAAAAAAGAAGTGTCCAAAGATAGGTTTTCCAAATCACTGCTGGGAAAGCCTGTAGGCTTCAGAGCCTCGCTTATTTACTGTTCTGTCATTTGGCTGATAGTTATTTGTGCTCAGCCCTTGAGCAGAGTATTTGATCTTTATGTCTAAATCTGTATGTTTATTGGTGCAGGCTTTTAAGATATGTAACTGTTGAAAGATCTGGAGGAAGTACAGCTCTTATTTCTTATGAAACTGTCAATCTTACTAACTTAGCTGGTATTGATCAGAACCCTGTTTGTACATGTCTGTTCTGTAATGCATCTACCACAAGTATCAATCACGTTTATCAATAAGTTTAAATGTTCTTTTTGCTGCACTAGACCAAATGGTTAGGTTGTTTTCCTGTGGGCTGAATTTGCCTGTTTTCTTTTCTCCTCTTTAAACTCCCAACAACATATAAATCATCCCCGGATTTCTTTAACCCACAGAATACAATTGTTCTACCCTCACTGAAATGTTAAAAGTAGTTTGTGGACTGGAACATGGCTGGGTGGGGCACTATTCAGTTTCCAGCCTGAAATCCGGCAATGGCTTCTAAAATACAGTCCTCGACAGATTAAATCCAGCTGTTGCACAGGTGCACTGAGGCTGTGCAGCAAGGAAGTTTACCCAGTTATAAACTTCTGCCTATGTGCGTCATTAAACCAAGATATTTTTGGTTCTCAAATATATACTTTTTGTTTTTTTGATTAGGCAAGGCAAGTGGTCTTCATTAAAGCCACAGACAGCAGAACGGTTTCATTTAAATTCATCTCTGTAATTGCAGAAAGACAAACCCAAGTATCATAAGGCTTTGATTCCTCCCCATTCTGCTCATTCAGCCATTCTTATCATTGGGAGTGAAGCCTACAAAATCTTAAGTGTTTGTCTAATTTGACATGTTAACATCCAGTCTGCACTGAAATAGCTTATGTGGAGTTACATTTTGTACATTTTTACCACTGACTCTGAAAGAGCCGTGATACCGCATTAGGAGGTGGCCTAGCGGGTCAATGTAGTAGAAAAGTTGTTTTGAAGAAGTAGGGCAGCATATTTATCTGAGTGATTTCATGTGCAGATCCAGACTTCTCTTGTCTCTCAAGTATTCTGTTGGGCAAACAATGTGTACAATAAACAGAATTGCTTTACAGCCAGGAAATACTGACTACAGTGTATGACTTACCCGTGTGTACTGCACTTGTGATTGGAGTGCTTTTGTTAACAGCCATCTGTAACGTGAATTTTTCCAATGCTGCAGACATGGCATGTCCTCCTCTGTAACATGATTATTGAGACACGCACAGACCTATCATAATGCACCTTGGAACACAAAGTTACTGGACCATGCCAGGAGACTCTTTCTGAAGCTAAACTGATCATCAGCGCTGAGGTTTCTCCTTACCCTGTCCCATATCCTGTGAAATTATCCCCTATCTTTCTGAGCAGCGAAAGAGAGGACCGCTCAGGAAACCCAAGTAAGTTGCAGTCACGGTTCTTCTTACTGACTCTAACTGGAGGTATGGAAAAGCCAGTTAGATCCCATATCTTCTTTTTTTTTTTTTTTAAAGATACCTATTCCAATGTGTGTAGTGGCTGTGCAGTGTGCAGCCAGTAATGGTGGGGCTAACTGCAAGCTTTGCCGTAACCTTTGCTAGCTTGAAGACAAAGCTTGACATGTGCAGTGGCTCTTCCTTGGGCTGCAGCTACAGTCTGGAGGCATAAAAGTTAGCACTTCCATAATGACTAAGCGTGGAGAGAGGTGGCAATTTTACACAGTGATCAGTTTCCCCACCACTGCTTGCTGCCTTTCTGATTCTTGGGTTGTCCCTGAACAGACCAGAAGGAGAAAGCACATGGCTGTGAACAGGCATCCCCTTGAAATGGTGTATTTTCCGTTAGCTACTTCTCTAAGTTTATTTAGATTAACAACAATGTCTTGTATTGGTTGTCCTTACTCTGTATGCAAGGATCTCTCACTGGAGAATCCTTGTTTTGGTTCTCTTACTAGCCATAATGATTTCCATGCTGAGTCACACCAGAGATCATCCTGGCCCAGTATTTTGTCTCCACCATGGGCATTAATGGGTGCCAGTTGTAGCACTGTATTTTCCCACAACACCCTCCCAGGTTCCCGCTGCTGGGGCATAGAGGTTCGGGCTGCACTGCTGTTTTTAATAGCTGCTGACAGATGTATTGTCCATAGATTTATCTAAAGTCTTTTTTATCTCAGTCCCAAAACCTGCTGTATCAGTGAGGTCTACAATCTAATTATGTGTTCTGTGAGAAAGTACTTTCTCTGTTTTTAAGCTTACTATCTGATCGCTGCATAGGATATACATTTGTACTGTATTTGCAAGAAGGCTATTCTATTAAGATTGACTTTAATGGGATCCAAAGAGAAGAAAATGTTTACCATGCTGATTCAATTACAAATCTAGGACCTATGTGCTACAGATTGTTGAAGATCTTGAATATGTTCAGGAAGATTTTACAGTCACTGAAATTCATCTACTTGTAAGTTGAAAATAACACAGCAAGACACTGGCAATAACAAAGATACATTAAACCAAAACTGCATGTAGGTCTTCATCAACTGTCATTGTCTGAACTGGAATCCGGTGCAGAAATCCCATCTGGTAATTTGAACAAGCACTATGAGCAATTTAATGTTCAAAAAAATCAAGGTGTGTCATTAATTTTCATTAAAAAAAAAAGTACTTTCAACAGGGGTGTGAACTGAGGAGCAGGAGCTTGCTTAGTGGAGGCAGTCCTCTCCTGGAAGACATTACAGCATGAGACCTGCTTAGGTTCAGACTCCTACATTGTGCACACACTTCATATAGCAGTTAACGGGACTGTGACCAGCTGCTTCAAATGTATTGAGCTGATCGCTGATGTTTCTAAGGTGCACATCAGCAAACATAGAACTTAAACTATGTAGAACCTTTGCTCTTGCAGCAAAGAGGCTTTTAAGAGCCTTTTGTTTGGAGGACATTTTACTGGCTTATTATGCTGTGCTTTCTTATGCTCTCATTTTAAAATAGAATAATGTATGGTTTTTAACTTCCGTTACATTTACGTTAATTTTTATTTCACTGTTTCTATAAATTCATTAATCTTGTTGCTGAAGATGTGAACTATTTTACCTGTCCTCAACTGATGCATAGTTGGATATCAGCAAAATTCAATGTCATAAACCTTACTGGTAAGTGTACTTACTCTGCAGCTTAATCACAAATCACTTATAGTCACCTGTTCTTCCCTTCTAAACTCATCCAATCCTAAAATACAAACAGTTATCAGTAACCATCATCCGATCCAGTTGCTCATTCACAACATCAGACTAACTGATTTTGTAGACTAAAAAAAAAACTTTGGCCTCTCACAAAAAGCTGAAGTGTCTGGGGAAATCTGTGTAGGGCATCCCTTGAAGGTACTAGGGCTTGAGATTTCTTATGTGAATCAACACTACCAACTCTTTTCTAAATACCTTTTTTCCAAGTACTCTTTAGTCCCACACATGTTTTGATTGACTTCTCCTCTAAGGTAATCAAGCCCACAATTTGTTAGATCACTTTCAGAAAAATATTGAAGCCTGGTACCTGAGCCTCATGAGCAGTGACACCAAATAGTGTTGGATGTGAAAAACTGGACTCAACTGTGTTTGGTCCTACTTTGGATCAAATTATTAAACAATAATAGCATAATCCGTAAGTTACTCTATTACTTCATACTCATCTTTTCCAGTTCATGAGATCCTCATATTCCTGGGCAGATTCATAGGCTAGCTGTGCATCAGTTGTCTTTCTGACTGTCCTCTCACCCACAGAAGTCAGGTGTGCTTTTTCTGCGTCCTTTTTCAGTGCAGATACTTTGAGAGTATTTCTCTGTTTCTGATTTGTTTGCACCCTTTTATTTTCCAGCTCTCTGAAGAAGTGGTTTTCCTACTGTAACTTGTCTTTCCTCCTTTTCTAGGAGCACCGGAGTGAAGACCCTGTGGGGCATTTTTCCTGGCAATGCTTGTAGCTTTTGAATGGTTTCCCTTTTCTGTCAGGTCTTTTGTTTCTATTATAATACTTTCCTGTGATTTTACCTTTGAGTAAATCCTTTAATTTTTTTGCATCATCGAAACTATTGGCCCCTGTACAACATTTTGCTGTAGACTGTAGATACTAATATTGTGTTATTAAACAAGTAGATTAAAACTATTGTAGGAACATGTTATTTAGGTTACTGTATTATGCAACAGATTTCACTGCGTGGGAAAGCTGTCATCAAGGTGTCACATACCTTGAACTTGAATTCTTCAGAAATCTACCTACAGATAAAGTGGTGATAGCATCGGAGAAATAGGTATTTTAAATTTGCATTTGTGAATGAATGATAAAATCAGTGACACAGTTCTCAAGTGGGTTGTTTTTTGTTGTTTTGGGGTTTTTTAAAATTTTATTTGAGCATTGGAGTGGAAGCCCACTTTTTAGGATGGTGTGGGTCACTCTATCATCTTCCTTTTTCTTCATGGCTGATGTTCTGCTGAGATGCATGTGACATTTCACATGAGTCCAGTCTTGCTTAAGGCAGACCACAAATTCAGGAAAACAAATTTTGTATTCATTTATGTGGTCCTCCAAATTACACGCCTTCTATTGCAACTGTGGTAGGAAAAAAAAAAAAGGAAAGAAAAAAAGGCAATTGTTCTCGTTTTATTTAATAAAAGCTGAGATTTTGAAACATAACCTGTAGCCAGTGATGAATTATGCTACAGACGCCAGCACCACCAATGATTGAATTCACAGCGTTCTGCCTGTACCTGAAGTGAAGTCAGTTCTCACAGTGCAAAATGTTCATTTCTGTTCATTTCCATTCCTTTCTTCCTCAAATTCTCGTGTGGGGAAAAAATATTTTCATATCTAGTCTGAAACCATATGGGAACTTTTTCAGAAAGTTGGTGGAAAATCCTCTTAGTCCCTTGGGTTATGGAAAAGTGCTCTCTTTCACTGTTGTCATCTGCAGGTTTGGAATGCCTGAACTGAGAAACTCATGTGTAGCCTCTGTCTGTATATGAGAGTGTTTCTACTTTGTTTTGTGTCTATGTGTCTACAGAGCAGCTGAGAATGAAATTTTTGTGTGATTGAAGCAGAAAAGGAGAAGACAACAGGAGTGAAAGTTGAGGAAGACATTTCTGTTGTTGTTTTACTTTAGGCTTGGGGTTTTTTTAGTATGGCACGTGTAAAATCCATACTCCAATCTAAAACTTGCCGTTATCTTTCACTTCCCTTAATTTCTGTACTTCCCTTGAGGTCAACAGTATCACACTTTTTAATATACCTTCATACAGAAGTATTTTTGTACCACAAATAATTTCTCTACCAGATACGTTCTGTGGAGGTGATGGTAAAGCATATTGCTAACAATTTAATTTAAAGCACAGTGATTGAGATCAGTTTCTCTGTCATCATTGCTCTTTATGAGGTTCTTGTCAGATTTTTTGGAATAATATGTGAAACTACTGGTTCAAAAATGTATGAGTCTGGGCAAACAATAAATAGGTCCCTGTTAAGCTAGCAGTTAATTTATACTGCTTGTAACTAGAATTCTTTGTGTCAGGTGTTCAAAATTCTCCAAGTACCTAGAGCATTGTACTTCTGTCTCAACTTGTAATGACCTCTGGTATTCCAGTCCAGGCTTTCTTTTAAGCAAAAAATTCCAGTTGTGCAGGATTGTATGGTGGTTTTTCAATGTTGACAGAAGTCCACTAGGATGCAAACCACTGAACTCATTTTCACTGTGACCTAAACCAGGATTTAAACTGAAGTCTCTGGAGGTGAAAAGCTAGACTACTAGCAAGTAGAGAACCCCAAATAGCTTGGTTCAGATAAGAATCTAAAAGTTTAACTTTTCTGAAACCATTCTGGTCCAGAAACCAGTCTTCTAGTCCCCTGAGAGCTGGCTGCTTTTTCTGGTTTATTGCATATCCAGATTGGGATTGGATTTCTGAGACACTATAAAAGACAGCTTTTTTCATAATGCTTTTGACTAAAACCAGTAAGTGAAGACATGCATTAAAACAAAGGAAAAAAAAAAAACAAACCAAAAAAAACCTTCAACTCGTATTTTGAAATCTCAAGTACTGGATTTATTTTTTTAAAAAAATCAGATTTCCTCTTATTCAAAATTTTGTTTTCTGTGACAATAAGCAGCAATGTTAGAAGGAAAACTCTGGTCCTCACATGGGTGGTGCTTAGGACAAGGACTGGAATTAAAATGTGCCAGCTTTTGCTTGATGGGGCTTCTCTTTGTGTCTTCCACAGCACCTTTGCATGAAGCAGCTGGTTGATGCTAACTCACTGGTATCAATATCCTGCAACTACCTTTCAGATTTTAAGCCCCACATGGCAGTTTATTTTGCATACTGGAATGAATAGGGTGTGCCCAATTCCCTTACTCTTGATACTTGAAAAATGAACTGTGTGTGGGATAAAAACAGAGGAAGAATGGATGATGTGAGAAGTACAAGATATGAGTACTGGAAATGATGGTTCCAGTACATGAGACCCACTCAGATAATAAGTGAGTCAGCTCTCACTCATGTGCTAACATGGTAAAAGTGAAATTTTCTCTGACCAACTGTTTTTAAATTTTCTACATAAACACCATGATGCATCAGGATATGTCTAAAAATAATTTTTCCTCCCTCCAGCGGATATATCCACAAACCCTGCGCAAAACCACTCGTGCTTCTCAAACACAACTACTGTGCTATGAAGCTGTGGGTGAGTGCATGGGTTCGGTTAGCATGAGTTTCAATCAAGCCTTATCTAAAGATGAGGGGGAAAGGAACAAAAATAAATTTATAGAATGCCAGTTCCAAAAGGGAAGCAAAGAGCTGAATGTGCCACCATGGCTCCTTCTCACCACCGTATGCGTACGGTTCTGTCAAGTCTTACACAGTTCAGCAGTGTGCTTTATTTCTCTGAGCTTCTCTTATTTTTGCTAGTCGCTGGAAGTGCTGTATTCCTCTTAGCACTGCTATTTGGCTTTCCAAGAACTATTAAAAGTGCCCTTCATCTGAGCTGGGTAGTTTCATGCAAACATTTAACTCAGCTGAATCAGCACCTAGCAGTAAGGTCAGGAGACGTGTTAGTTTTGCTGTGGTGAGCTCTAGTCGGAGCTAGGTGAAAGGAGACCGGCAGTTAATATTTGGAGCTGAATGTGATGGAGGGAAAACAGTGTTGTGCTGGAAACCAGGAAACAGGGCGTTTTTTGCATTTGTTGTTTTGGTTATTAGTAACCCACTTGTAAACGTGTATTGATCTAATATCGTTTTATTATATTGATTTATTGCTGTTTAGTTCCATGAGATGGAAGACATTCTGACCATCCACTTTTTGTTGTCGTGTCAGATGTGACTTGCTGAAGTGCGCGCAGATGAAAGTGCTTGTACTGGGGACCATATGGCTGGGTTTTTTGGGTTGGCTCTGGAGCTGGCTATACCCAGAGGAAGAGCAAGGATGGGCAGGATGGGACCGGGGCAGCTTTGAAGTTTGTCATAGCATGGGAAGCCTGTTTTCTTTGAACCACTGAAGTCAGAGACAGGCTTGCATTGACCTCTGTAGGAGTTCCTCCTGAGGGCCATCAGGATGGCAAAATCTACCAGCTTCTCTTGAATACCATTAACTCTGTAGAGTTTACAGAGTGCTTTGTTTTAAGCTAAACATAAGCAGCTCAGCTGCCGTAGCTTCACCGAACAAAACGATGCTGGTCTCACTGGAGTTACGGCTTTCTATGCCAGCTCACAATCTGTCACATGAGCTGTACAACACCTCCTCTGGCTGGTGTCTCGCACCAAAACCTGGGTAAAACCCCAATATTTCTGGGTTTTTATCAACCCACAAGTCAAAGTTCCCTCTTGCATTCTTCCTGAGTCCTGAAAATTCTGTATTCTCAAGAGTGTTAGTTCATTACCCAGCAAAAATGAGCTATCATGACCTACATGAGGTAATAGTAGGGATCAGCTTGAGATTTTCAGAAGTCTTCTATGATGACCTAATTCTGCTCCCTTTTAAGCCACCACGGCGATTGAACTGGCATAGTTAGACTCAAGATTAAGTGCTTTCAGGAATCCCATCCTAAGGACGGAAGAAGAGTTACAGATATCGATGTGGTACATTCTTCAAAAGAAACAAAAAACAAGCAAAAAACCCCACAACATTTGAAGTATGACTTCAACAAATCCTGTCATTTTATGCAAACAGGCATTTCACAGGTTTGTACAGTTGCTACAAAGATGATTTCAGCAGTAAAATTTGAAAGATTAACGATCATCTTTAACAGTTTAAAAATAGATATTTTTGCTGGCTGGGTTTTTCAACACAGTTTCTAAATTTTAAATATAAAATAGTAAGTGTTGCATGGATTTTATTTTGCCTTAATCCTTGAGTGCATAATCCTGAAATAAATTTTGAGCTAAATCCTCTATGACCAGAAATATTCCTTTAAACTCTAGGGATTCAGCCAGCTATAGTGATACTTTATGCCAACTATCCAGATGTATTTAAAAGAAAGAAAATTCTATTCTAAGTCAAATAAATTCAGAACTCTTTACCATAAAGTTTAAAAAATAAAGCTAAAAACCAACATAGATTTTATTCCCACAACAGCACAGAATACATATGAAAAAAATACATGTCAGATGGGATCAGAACGGATGTTTATGCATTGCAGGGTATTGCCTCAGCAAGGACCAGTGCGATTGTCTGGGCTCACAGAGGAAGTGAACTGGTGCAGGCATTTGACGGTTGATAAAGGCATCTCCTCTCCTGTGTAACACTGAATCCTTTTTTGGTCAAGAAACTGAAATTTTTGCAACTTGCGGTGCTTGGCTGAGCTTCAGGAAGCTCTTGTTTGACCAAAAGGCTCTAAATAACAAAAAAGGAGCATGTGGCTTACTAGGGTCTAATTCTGAGTGCAGTAAAGCTGATGAGTCTCCTTACCTGTCTAGGCGTGTAGGTATTCAGATCTACATGCCCAGCTGACGCTTGATAGTGATTTATAAGCAGAGATTTAGAATGGTTCTAAAGTTACATGCTCAAATGCATGTTGGAGCCGCAGTTTTCTATCATTTTCCTCTGCCACCCTCTCCTTGCATTCCCTTTTCCATATTCATCCATTCCCTGCCTGACCCCCTCCTCCCACCTCCACTCGCTGCCTTTTTTCCCCCCGTTTGCTGCCATTTAGTATTACATCAGCACAAAATCACTGCAGGAGTGGCTTCCATAAAGCAGCAAGTAGTCTTCAAATCAAGGAACAATTTCAAAGATGGGTTTGTTATGTTCCTGTGAATATATCATAACTATAATGAGGGTTTGGAATACATCTACGCACACCATAGGGGTAACCTCATCGTTACCCACCCATGGTGACTCTGATCTTGAGTGATCTCATTCCATATCCTCAGCATAGTTCTGGCATGTTCCCTCTGCATGGAGGGGGGAATAGAGAATGACCTTCCTTTGAAATCCTAGATGTATTTACATGAGAGCATGCCAAATACATTAACAAGTGGTGGAGTGAAACCCCGAGTGAGTAAACATGGTCAGCCCAAACAAGTGTAAATAAATCTAAAATTTCGGAGGATGTCATGCCTGCTTTGATTTACACCACAAACTATAGGAGGAAATGTTGGGCCAATGAGAATCTGCTTTATTCATTTATTTTTAATTGCTATTTTGTCATGACATAGTACATCAAGCTCTCGGGGAACCATTTTATCTCCTCTTTGCAAAGCAGATTTTGTTCAGGTGACAACCCTGTTTTGTTGTGACTAGCATAGCGTTCCCTTGCACATAGTAGCGGCTTCTGGTGGTAGATATTTGGGGCATTGCACTCTCTGTATGCTTATCTCTCCTCATCTGCTGCAGTCTCACTCAGAGAAAAAGAGAAGGCTGCTGCTACTAAGCTGGAAGCAGATATTTGGCTGAGTGCTTTCCTGGTTTTGGACGAGTGTTCCTACTTTTAGCAGCGTGCCTAGACTTTGAGAGGTACCTTATGATGAGTGAACAGCTATATGAGGAACTTTCAAACTTTAAATCGTATCCAAGGAACCTCCGGTAATAAGGGCTTCAGCTTATACCCGCAAGTGGTCCTGCGGGAAAACTGGTCTTTGGCTTTTATTTCCTGAAAGGAAGGATTGTATGGCAGTGTTGGGGCTTCGGGGTCTGTATAATCAAGGCTCGGCATGATGAATTTGATGTACTGGCATCTGTTCTGTATGCTTTGTAAGACTTCCAATAAAATATGAATAAAAAAGAAATATGCTTCATATGTCTATATAGGACATATGGCAGTTAAAGCTTTAGATATGGCATTTTTGTTGAGTTAAGAGAGATATGTTAGAAAACACATAAGTGGCACAGTTCTTTCAAAAACAAAAAGGCAAGAAAAATTTAGGAAGGCAATCAAGGCAGATCTGACCTCTTTTTTCGGGTTTTTTGGGGGCTAAGGGGTTGCTTCAAGCTCGAATGCACCTTTGAAAAATCTGAAGCTCCAGACAGCATCGTGTTACTGTATATAATCCTTCAAAGAGGGCAAGGTGTGAAAACAAGCCAATAGATGTGTAAGGGGTGAAGGAAGATTTTTACAGATCAGAGTCAAGGTTGCCAGATTTTCCCCACCACAAAACCCCAATGTCCCTCTCCAGGAACTCGACCCAGAATATTGTTTTTGGATGACTGCCTCTGCAAATCAGTACAGTGCAGATGAGTGCCCTCCCCCATGATCAACTTCCAACCCCTCTCTGAGTGCAGAAAAGGCAAAAATAAAGGACGAGGCTGGAGTTTGGGTGATTTTGGTCTGTGACGGATTTTCCAGTGCTATCAATATGCCCTGTCTTTTCATAATGAAAATTAGAAGCATGATGAGGTAAATCAAGTGTTTCCTATATTCCTTGTGCTTTCTCTTAAAGCAAAACCAAACAGTAGCTTTTTCTTCCTCATGCTTTTTCTGCAGCTGCTTCCCCCAGCTCCTCCTTGAGGCTTGCCAGGCAGTGCTCCAGGCCAGCTCTGATGTGGGGCAGCCGCCAGGGAAAGAGTCATGGTGGGAGCCTTGCGGGGACCCTCCCAGCTTCGCTCAGCATCTCAACCCAGCTCTCACCCTTGGTCCCGCAGCTGCAGGCACCAGTATGAATGTCACTGCAAGATCCACAGGGCCCTCTCTGGGAACAGAGGGAGTTTCAGTGACCCTGAAGAGGAGAAAGATCTCTGAAATTTGGGGGTTATACCCATAAAGCAACACAGTGCTATAGTTTTCTGTGTACGAACTTTCCAGATGCCATTTGCAAGTTTCTGAAGGAGTTAACAGACAGAACTGAGAGAGCTCTTTCCCCTGGAGATAGTCCAAGGGAATATTTGTGGATGATACTTCACAAGCAATGGGTAGCTTATGAATCCCCTGCCTCAAATTTATGAGACATGAATTGGACAGAAGATGAAATGCTTTGTAACATGATTGGGTTTCACTCATTCAAGCTGATCATGAGCTACCCACTGTTTAGGACTGGCTGCTTGCAGGAGCAAAATAGCACCCTTGAAAAGTATTCATTCAGTGCACTGGCCTGGCAGAAAGCAGCTTATCATCAACCTGTGCCTTCCCATTGGAGCACGTCCTCCGGACCCAGCACCATGCAGTCTCTTCCACATGTTCTGTGTGTTTCTGCTCTTCACGAATCCCCCAGGCCTGTGAAACACCTGAGTTCACTCTACTTTTCTTTTGGCCCAGAAATGTCCTTTCCTGCTCTGCAGCTGGGACACAATTGTCATTACTCACCATAACAGCAGCAGCCCATGTTCTGCAATTAGAATCAGTCTCCTGAAGACAAAGACCAATTGCTGCTCCTCCTTCCCAATCCTATTCAGTGTATCCGTGGGCTGGAGCCAGGACCCTTTGAGATAGCACAACAAAAATTTCATTTCTTTTTCTGGGTAGGCAAAGAAAGAAAGTGCATCTGGTTTCTAAGAGTGCAGTACAGCCAGAGGAGGAAATTTTGTGCAATTTGGACTCTGGCTGGAAAAGGCAGTCACTTTCTGGGACTCAGCTAAGGATTCCCCTTCCTGGGAAAGACATCAGAGCCATCAGCCTGTGTGGACTGCTGTGGTGAAAAGGATGGTGAGATGAATTATATTTAAAGGAAGGGGAGACAGAAGGTGCTCGGCTGATGCAGAGCAGTATAGCTGCTCTGCCAGTGTAACTTATGTCAGCTCTAAGACCTTTTATTGCTGAAAGCAGAAACTTAATGAACATACACGTGAAAAATCTGTGTGAGGTGAGGAAATCCCGCATGAAGGAGATGGGAAGGGACGTAGAAAAATGTTTCAGTTTACTTTATATTGAGGCAGAAACCATCTATTCGTGGTATATGTTGGGGTAATAGTTTTTTAATGCCTGGTCAGAGGCCTCTGGATGCTGTCACAGCGCAAACGCATTCGTTATCCGTTCCCTTCACTGGGACAGCTTTCCTCCCTGGAACCTCCTGCAAGATGGTGTGGTAGTGATGACTCTTGGCCTTGCTGGTCACAGCTAAGTATCGCATATGTACGATCCCATGAAACCAAAACATACTCTCAAAGAGCTCTTGTACTCCAGGGCTTCCACTTCAGGAAAGATATTGGATTTCAAAGCATATTTACATATTTACTATAACACTTCCAAGAGCAGGTTTTTTTAAAAGGTTATAGCAACATCTGTTTGTCTTTGATGGGGACAATTCCTCTTGCTTATGTTCCCTAGACTGCTGAACTCCTGAATCTTACAGAAATCTTAAGCCTTTAAAATTGTCTAAAGGTTTTTGGGTATTTTTGGTCTAAGAGGTTAGAAACTAATTGGCTGCAGAGTATCTCTGGATGGAACTGATAGTAGAGCAGTGCGTTCTAAAGACCTGAAAGTTATGCTTCTAAGTGTGTTACTTTTGCTAAACTTGAGTGAGAAAATAAGAAGTCTGACTGTATCTGTGGTTCGTACTGTGGTGTTATGTGTGGTATACAGTAGCCCAAAGGAGAGAGTGAGTGAATTTTCTGGCTGTGCCATAGCAATGAAGAGGCAGGAAGATGTGGAAGAAATTCCATCACCAAGTAGCTTTGTGAGCCCTTTGTGGGATCTGAAGTGTTCAGGAATCATGAGTCTAATAATAATATGATTGTATTAAAAATTTGAAATCAAAAGTATGAAACTGGGAGGGTTGAACCTTGGAAACAAACACTGCTTATACTTTCTAGCTAATTTTTGCAGCCATTTGTTTCAGTAACATATTTTTCTTTAAAAGTTGAAAATCCATATTCCTAGTTGCAGTAAAATTTATCAACATTAAATACTTTGCTTCTTTGACTGTCAGTCTTGCAGCCCATGTTGACCTGACTATAGGGAAGCATTTTATAATAACTTATTGGAGTCTGCTAATGTGACAGATGTTATTTCTATGTGATTTAAAGAACTACTGTAACATTACCCTCTCAAGAAAATAAACTGTTTTGAAGTCTGCTAATGGAAAATGAATGCATTAGTCTTATCTTCAGCTTATGGACTCAGGTTCCCAGGGAATCTCAGCTGTCCAGCCTCATATGAGGGGTGTTTTGAGTTAGCGCCATACAGACAGCAAGAGAGATGCTCGTCCCTGTACACTGACCACAGCTGGTGGTGAGTTTGTGTTACGTGGTGCCGAGCACATCACAGAGTCTTGCTTCTATGTCTGTTTCATCTTTTCCCAAGTTTTCCTCAACTAGGTATAAGGAAGAACTCAGTGGATTCAGATCACTTGTCATCTGTCAAACTGCACACGAGTCTTCCAAGCTGGGCTTGAGGAGTCTTTCAGGTGGAGAAGATGGAAGGGGCCATAAGGTTTGGGACACTATCTGGTCTAATAGCAAATGCGCAACTGTAAGACAGACGTGCTTTGATGTAGAAGAGCAGCAAGAGCAAGAATTGGAGAAATGTGAATCCTAGTCCCAGTTCTGACTCTAACTGCAGGTGCTCAGAGGATGGGTTAGGTCTCCGCTCTTTACTTTGAACAAGAAAACCATTACATAAAAGTGTAATTTAGATTCATGATTCCTAGAGCGCTCTCAGCTTTAAAAACCATATGGCTACCAGACTTCATGATCGCTCCTAGTTTGTTCTTTAGGGAGGTAGAAAAAGACTTAAAGATTTCGTTTATTTGTTTGACAAATTCTTTCAGGGAACAAGGAGGAACGTAGAAATTTGAACAATGCAGGGAGTTAAGCTAAATCTTCCCAAATGTTAACATGTAAGTGAAATAGCAAATGTGATGTTTTTATGTTGATACGTGCTGGAGTGAAAGCAGAGACCGAAGTGGACAGAACTATGGTTCTTAGGTTTTAGGTCTATTTCTAAAATGCTTGTGTTTTCAAGTCACAGTTTAAAGCAAAACTTTATGTTTAGTTAAAGATGTCTTATACGTTGGCAGATCATACCTACCACACATGTAGCATCTTCCGGGTTCCAATGGCATAGCTGGATAGTTGTGAAGTTAGAGCGTTAGAAATCAGCACAAGACAATCCTGCTCTCAGAAGATATCTTGCAGAGGGCTATTAATACACTTATCTGGGGAGGAGGAGGAGGATGTTCTCCTCTTACTTGTGCAAGGCATCTTTTTTTGTTGCTTCCTGTTCCCTTGAAGGGAGTACAAGTGATCCTGTGTCTTCCAAAGATCTGAAATAGTCCACAACTGAGATTTGCTGGACAACTTTGTTTTTCTTTGTAATCACCTTTTCTATTCTAAGAAGAATGAAGAGGAAAGGAATTTTTGTAACATCTGAATGAAGATTGTGTTTGGTATAGCTAAAGTTCTTAATCCCACAGCTGCAATTATTTTAAATAAACAAAACCTTGTGTTTTTGTCCCATAGAAAGAATTTCTATTATTTTCTGTATGCTAAACCATCTCATTTGAATTATGTTGGGGATTAGCCTGGGAAATGTTACGCAAATGGCTGAATTTTTTTAATTTTATTTTAACAGATCAAAACCCCTTTTCAGTTTATGAAAGCCTTTTTCCCATAATTGATATTATTCCTTCTTTTTCTTTTAAGTCCTTAGAGGATTATGAATGTCAGTATTAGAATAAAAGGAAGATTGCTTTAGATAATTTTATGTGCGGGGCTCCGTTCCAAAGGAACCAAACTCAGATGGGGATCTTTGAGAACACTGGTAAAGGGACATGATAAAAATAAGGTGGGGGTGAAGAAAACCAAAGTGGGGGAGGGAAAGGAAGAAAAATCTGCAAATCAGACTCAACAGAGATTTCCAATATAGCTGATATTCTGCACTTTTGGTCATTACAATCCATCTGGAATGTTTTGATGCTGTAGCATAACGTTGGTTCGAGATTGTTTTCACTTAACACTGATGATTTTTTTCCTGACTTCTGTGAAGCTTTTCAGTAATTGGAGTAGCATGATGTTATCCTAGATTAACACAGGACGTGACTGTAGGGAACCGAAGGCGTTGAGACTACATCCCTAAGACTGTAATATCTAATGCCACAGTTGTTTTCTGACTCAGGAGCAGAAGCTGAAACTTTGAAGGACAATTCTTAGTGTATAAAGTCATATTACTTCAGTTCCCCCAGGAGAAGATGTTATCCTGTATCACAGAGATGTCATGCCAGCAAACCCCTGACCTGCAGCTAGAACGAGAAAGAGCAATGGCTCTTTTAAAAGTGGCTCTTCTTAACCTGATTTTAAATCCATCTTGATGGTTGCTCTTTAGTACTTCTCAAAGAGCACATCTGAAGAGTGTTTCCTCTCACCTGTGCTACCTGTTCCTGGCTAAGCAATGTCTTGAAAGACTAATTATGCCACAGCACTGCTGTGTGACCAAGCAGGGCCTAAGGGTGATGAAGAGCATAATGTGGCACAGAAATATATGTTGTACGACTACTCCAGCTGCAGAGGAGACATAAGATGCCTTTACTCTCCTCCTCCCAGTAAATCTGCAAGCTCCTTCTGAAATGCTGATTTCATTGTAAGAAGCCGAAATGGTCTTTTCTGTGCAACTCTGTGGCATTGCTAGTGTGGAAGAGACTTATTTAGTAAGTGGAAATGAGCATTAGAGTGCCTGATTCATCAGATACCTAAAATTATACTAAGAATAAATATGCTTTCCTCTGTTCTATGATGTAAATGTTTAGTAATGTTTTTGAGATTAAATGCAATATGGTTTGAAATCACACCTCCCATTAAAAAAAAACTACAGTGAATAAGCCTGTAGGACCAATTTTGCTGTTAATTTGAGCAGACATGTGGGAAATGTCCTAAACTTGTACCAGTCAGCCTACAGTTTTTTGTTGGCAGGCAGTGATGAACATTAATTTTTCTTCCAACTTTTTAGTGCATTAACTGTAGCTACCTTAGAGAGAGGGGTAGGGATGTGAAGGGAATCTAATCAGTCTAATGCAACTTCCTAAAAATTTAAATTCTGCATCATAGATGATGACAAGGGTACTCCAAAGGGTAAACCTTTGGAGATGTTTACAAAGTTTCCCCTTTTCATGGGGGAACGTCTGCCCAACCCAGTCCAAGTCTGAGTGCCAACAGTAGCACAAAAAGAGCAAGATAAGAGTCAGTTGGCATTTTTTTAGGCTTTTGGATGCTAGTGCATCTTGCGCACACACCAGTGTTAAGGAGGCTGATGGAGAGGAGCCCAATTTGTCTGGTAGGGACACTGATGTTCTGACCTTGTCCATTGTCCCAGAGGCCTCACAGCAGTCAAGGTGCAGTTGTCGAGTCAGCCAGCCCCTGTGCAGCACACCTCCTTTGGGGTGGGGATGGATCAAGCACAGAAGTTGTTAGACTTAAAGAAATGCTCTTTTTCTCCCTGCTAGAAGTTATCCAGAAGGACCATGAGGAGGCCAAGCCACTGTTTGGAGTCCAGTTAGAAACTTAGAGTGTTGAGAATCCAGTTTGGTTACTATTGTTTTAAAGTTTCTGCATGATTGATAGCTTAGTTGTCCTGAAGCTGCAGCTTCTGATGATAGGAAGTGACATTGTGCAGCGCTTCTTTTGAGGAGGGGTAGATCAGAAGTCAGGATACTGGTTACGAAGTGAAATAGCTGTTTTCCAATCTCGGCTACATTACAAATTTCCTCTGTAATCGCAGAGGTCATCATCAAGGTATGGTGGTCAGGACAGAAAAGTTAACCCAGGAAATTGGCCCCTAAATTAATGTAGCTCCAGAAGAAGCATTTCCACATCAAAGCTTTTGTCCACATATGTTATTCCTACACTACTGTAT
Organism: Psophia crepitans; assembly: GCA_013399095.1. Lineage (NCBI taxonomy): Eukaryota > Metazoa > Chordata > Aves > Gruiformes > Psophiidae > Psophia > Psophia crepitans. Next base: position 219,098 of record VWZZ01006213.1, on the reverse strand, counting down.
GGGTACTGGGCCATGTTTTATTTTCCCTTGGGCTGAGGTGCTTTTTCCTAAATACCTGTAGAAAAAAAATTATGGCTAAATAATGCCCCAGATTATTTAGCCATTTTAGGTGATGACACCATTAAATCTGCAGAATGCCATTGGGTTTAGAAGCTGGGAAACTGTCAGCCTAAAATCCAGAGGGCAATGAGGTTTACTCTACAGTAAGGTAATAATCCAGGCTAACTCTAAAAGTTAGTGTCTCTCAGAGTTAAGATTAAATATATGAAGCATTTTTAAATAGATAATTATGACAGTGTCACATACGTGTATTAGATGGAAGTTTGGAATCCCATTCTACAGTAATATGCTACAATCCAGAAAGTTGATGAAGTTATGGGACTACGGTGTGGCAGGTACCTACTTCTGGTACCGTTTAGAGGTCTTGTATTTCCATTAGACCCAGCTTTGTGCCATGTGGACATCTCTTAACATTTTGATCCTGAGCCATCTGGTTTCACCCAGCTCCTTGCCTCCCAGTCAGCAAATTGTGCAACTGGTGGAGATTTAAACTGTTCATGACCATCTGAGCAACTGCTGCCAAATTATGTGGAATTATAATCCAGTGGATAGGCATTCTTGTCGAGATCTTTAAGCCCACGAATGAAAACCTTTAATTCTAATTTCTTATCTAGGAACATGAAAACAAGATCTACATTTTCTATAAAGCTAGGTCTGCACCTGATATGTGCTGTCAGAGATGCCTTATACTCCAAATCTTAGAAAACCAAAGCCAATTACCCTCAAATAAGGGTTTAGGAACTGTGAAGTAGGCACTACTTTGGGAAATTTCGTCTTCAAGCAGAAGGAGATTGGCATAAAACAACTCTGACAATGAAATAGTAGAGTCTTCTATTAGAAGTCTAGGGTATAATAGTAGAGTCTAGTCTCCAATAGTAGAGTCTCCCCCAAAAGAGGTGAAAGGTGGCATGGAAGCTGGCCAACGTGACATCAAAGCAGCGGTAGCAAGGCTGGAAAGGTCAGCTGCAGATGAAAAGCAGAGATAAAAAAACTTCACATATTTTTCTCTGAAGCCCTGTTAGCTTGCTACACGTGGGTGAGGATCACTGATTTTCTAATGAGTCACTGGAGCAGTTGAAGCAAATGACTAAGTGAAGAGTAATTATGTATTGCAACAAAATACTAAAGGAAGCAGGGTGTCTTCAGGCAAAGCGTTTTCTGGAAGATTGGCATTGACAAGACTTAAGTTACCAACTCTGGTACTGGGGGAGTTGGGCGGGTAATGGCTTGTGTTACAGAGGAGATCATTCTGACCTCAGGACCTGATGGGCTCTTCAGTGAAGAGGTGACTGGAATACACAGTTGTGGTTTGGTGTTAAGCCTAATGGGAGCAGGGTACAGAAACCAGGTCAGTAAGAGCAACAGCAAGAAGAATCATCTGAATGTGCATCTCTGTTGACTGGCTGTGGGACTGAGGGGCCACCCATTATCCATTGTATTGTTTCTTTGCATGTAAGGGGATGGGGCTCTTTGTCTCACTGGCCTTGTCCAAATAGCTCTTTCACAAGTTTTCTTGTCATAGAATAAGCTTGGGTAGACTGTTCCAAAGGAGTAGTTGGGTTAAAATTCTCCAGGAATGACCCAGTTTGTGGATACCCTCTAAGGCTCCAGCCTTTAATCCTGGGTAGCGATGACTCGGATGAGCCCTGTTGCATCCAACGGTTGTTTTCTTGCTCATCTGCTTTGCTGGATCAGAGCATAAGTGACTTCCTCAAGTCTATTAGAAGACAGTGCACAAACTCTCTCACTCTGCACTTCCCACATCCCACTGGCAAAACGGTTTCCTGTTTTATTGAATCACTTAATTTACTTCAAAGTAGTTTTGCAGCTCTTACACTGGTCTGCACTTCAGTACATGCCTTCGGTAAGAAGGAATGCAGTTGTAAGTAGTATCAATCACAATCACTCCAGTTTTACCCTTAATAATTTACAGTTGCTTCATGACTGTACCTTAACATGCAGGAAGGACTGGATAAATCTGCAGATTTCTGGGTGTGAGGTTGTTTTGGTTTATGTGCAGCTTTCAACAAATGAGGAATATAATTCACTCAGGGGCTTTTTTTTTTTTTCCTTTGTGTGGTGAGATTCATTTCAGCAACTAGAAAGACTTGAATTCAATGTCACCATGTAGATTTTCAGTTGGACAAAATGATGCCATTGCCTTGTATATTATTATAAAAAGACCACATCAAACTATGCAAGTCTCCTGTAATGTCATGATTACAGTGTTAGACTTGTACCAGTTGAAAAAATGACTAATTGAATATTAGAATATTCCTTCAATTATATGTTTTACTGTCCACATAGATATAGGCAGTCTGTAAAAATGCTATGTCAATTTATACTATGGCAAGTTTGGAAGGCTTCCTGAGAAGGAAAGGGGAGGCTGGAAGTGCAGCCTTCAGCATGCATTGTGGTATCACCTCATCCTGCCATCTCATCAGAGCCTGCTCGTGCGGAAGGCGATGGGAAAGAGAACACCACAGGAACGCCCAGGCAGTGCAGGAAGGTGCTGCTGGTCATCAGGGTGAGGGCTACTTTTCCAGCCCGAACCTGTGCTTCGCTGTGGCGTGAAGTGGCATGGCGTGGCAAGAGGAGGCCTGGTTTGGATGAAGGCAGAAACCAGGGTGCTGATCATGGCAGGACTTCTGTAAGTGTCTTGTTGCAAGAACTTGAAGCACTTTTTGATAGAACCTGATTTTTATTGCTAAATTACAGCCTATGTAATTATATTCTGGTTGCCTCAAGTACTCATGCAGTTTCAATTGAATGCACAAATAAATAATAAATAAATAACATGTTTTAAAAATGCTAACTGGGCAGAATGGCAGAAGGCATAAAAGCGTGGCCATAGGGGTTAAAAAAGCATGCTTTATTTTATTTTTTGTTACTTTTGCCTGAAATAGCCTCATATTTTCAGGTCAGCTTGTGGCCAAGAAAAACACAAGTTGAACCAAAACAGGAAACAGTAACAGCCCTAAGAAAGGCCAGCGAATGAAGGGTGTAGAAAAATCACTGTGAATGACATCATTGACTACTGGCAGTGGGAAACTCTGAGGACTTGTAGCTGCTCATGAAGAGAGGTTGGGGAAATGAAATGTTAAAATATTCTGGATTTTTATTTATTTGTCTTCTGTTTTCTAAGAATCCTGGGAAAAACAGCTTCGTTATGATTGCCACCCATTGCTTTCTGACTTTTAAGGTCCCATGGATGCAATTTATGCCTCTTAGTTGCTATAGATACAGGGGATGAAATCTGTTCCTGGCCTTGCTAAAGCTGCTGGGAGTTTTGCCATTCAGCGGGGAACAGAGTTCACCATAGATTTTCAGTGGCACAATCTTAACTTCTAACAAAGACAAAATAAGTCAAAATGCTGCCACTTCAAAGAGCAACAATTTGCAAAGGAAATGAACCCGTGTTTAACTGTTTTGTGGCTTAGAATCACTTCTGTTAATTTATCGGCGTTGCATATGTTATTATGGTGTCAATTAAGTACACAGAACAAGCATTTGCATGTTTAATTAGAAGTAGCTTTCTCTCAGAAATTTGACATGGACCTAACACTAGAAAGCAAAAGTGAGGAAGCGTGGAAGCAAACTGAGAGTGCTTCAGGTGGATATTGAGCTGGACTTAGTAGATCACAATCATCTTCTGATGATACAAAAGGGCTTTGTGTTCAAGTATTTTTATACGTCTGGCTGTGATCTTTTGTTAATGCGTCTGAATGCGCTGGCTTGTAGGCTGGGGTTATATTGCTCTCCTCTGCTGCTTTTCAGACACTTGATTTAACTTGTGTGGTAGACTCTGTTTTAACACAAAGCTTGTATCACAGATCACCTTTCCTGCCATTTCTGAGCACAGATTGTGCTTCTGTAGTATCCGTTGCAATGATTTTAATTGAAACGTGATACTGGGAAAGCAGAAAATGTATTGTATATCATCAGTTCATGATTTCCACTGCTCAAAAGTCAAGGAGCAAATGCCATGTGATGAGGCAATTGTTAGCACACCACAGTCTGGTGAATGTGGAGTGTAGCGGCACTACCCCAATGCTTTCCTGGTGGGAGAAGGGGAGCGGCTGGCTCCTGAGCTGTTTCCATGCTTCGGTGTGTAGGCAACCTCCCATTTTTAGTTCGCGGTACAGCCTCTTTGGTGCTTCGCTACAGGTGTTAGGATTTGGTACTGTGGCACACAAGAAACCCCAGCTTGTGTGCAGTTGTAGATATTGGTACAAAAGCATGCTGCAAGGTCACCAAAGCTAAAATTGAAGTAGAGGCAAAATGAACCAAGGTAACAAGTCAGCAGTAAGCTCAGGATAAATCCGTAGCCCCACATCCCAGTCTAATGCCCTGTCCACCTAACTCAGTGGACTGGTGTATGGTGCTCCTTTCCTGGCTTCAGCATCTGTCTGACACTGGAATGAGTTGGCTAAAATTCGGTCCAAACAAACTGAAGGTGTGATATACGTAGGTGTTGGTGTGGTTCATCTCATGGAGATGGTGAAGGAACTGCATCAAATACTGCAGTTTTCTCACTATCATCATTCCCCAAAGAGTCAGAAAATATTTCACGATTTTAAATTATCTGTATTCAAACAGTCTCTCCAATGCAACTGGAGACCACCCAGAACTGATCCTAGATATAGCAGCATCCTCTCCAAGGAGATAGGCTGAAATTATTTGGAGTTCACTGCCCATAAGGCATATTCTGGGCTGGATATGCGCACACAGGCAGTGCTCAGGGGACTTGTCTCAGAGCGCTGTTTCTAGTGGGCTTTGTTTGCATTTGTGTAATGGAACCATTTAAAAAATAAATATCAGTTTAAAAATAAACGAGTGATCTTCATATTTAATGTTTATCTAGGATAACTGGCATCCATGTCAAAAAACCTTTACAGGCTTTATGAATCTGTTTATTCAAGTATCTGTATTTCAAAAGAGGCTTATAATATTTGCATGTTGAGTAGCACACGATTTATCGAGACAGTTTCTTCCCTGTATAATTTTATGCTGAAAAGAGAATGTTGTGCTTTATAACAAAGGTTTCAACTAGATTTGTCAGTCTCAGTAACATGAATAGCTCCTAGTTTTGCTTTGCCTTATTCTTTCATTGTAGATCCCAAACTTGGTGTAAGATCGAATCAAGAATCCAGCTATTTGAAATAACTTATTATTTTGTTCAGCTATACCTGTGGAAAAAAAAAAAAGTGTATACTGGTGTCACCAGATGACTTCAGAGAGAGTTGTCTGTGTGATTTTTAAATGAAAGATAAATTACTTATCAGGCATTGATTCTGTATGTGCAGTCTTCATGTGCAGTCGGAGGCAATGTGGGTTACTAGAGGAGAGTTAATAACAAATTGAGAAGATCAGAAGACCTAGGACACGTACCTTTATCACCCACTCATTTTGGATGTCTCTGTGTAGATTGTCTCTTGATTTTACATACAGGCATTTGACAAATTGACCATATTGTCCCAAATGTTCACTTCCTCAGTGGAACTGGCTCCATCCAAGTCTGCTTCTGGGCTGTGAGTGTTAAATGTCCTATTTCTGAAATAGTCCTGATACTCATTTCAGCTGTGTAGGAAAGTTAGCTGGTGTCCATGGTGCTAATATGAAGTACAACAACACAAGTGATGTAATTTAATTATCTAAAGCCATTTTGAAAAAGCTCGAATCTTTCTTAACCGGCCCTAGTGTAAGTTACATTGGAGTGAGCTTACTGTGGGGATTTGAAAGACAGTTGTGGGGATCGGACACCGGAGAGTTCATACCCATACGAAAGGAACAGAAGAATTACAATGCACTGCGGAGCTTTGATTAACTGTCTCCAGAGTAAATACAACCTCTGGAAACAAAAGCTTTCTCTCACACTAGGCCCCAGAATTGGCAACTTTAGCACATTCTCTTTGTTCACCTCCAGGATGGCTGGCAGGTTCAGCCAAAGGAGAGAGACTGTAAATTACAACAAAAAGGGAATTAGAAGATGTTATTTTAATCAGACTACTGAATGACTTCATTGCCGAGCTAGTGCACGGTGCGCACAGTAATCAGACTTCTGTAGTCCAGCGCAGTAGCTTTCACTGTGGGGTTGTGCCGGAGGAGGCTCAGAAAGAAATCTTTCAGCACACCCTTACGGTTGAACGGTCAGGCAAGTCCTATATCCCTTCCCTTGTACTTCTGTTGTATCTACTTCAGATCACTCTCTGCATAAGCAATAAGGCTGAATTCTTTTAGCTGGGACATCACGCACCAATTTTGCAAAATGTGATCTACTCGTGTAGACCCAAGTGCCCACAGAGAGTCCAGCGTTGTTCCAAAACAAGGTCCGGGGATCCTTGCTGAGAGCTGCTGTTGAACGATTAATTTTCACACAAGTCCCCTGCATTACTTTAAACTCTGCCCTTGTTCTTACAGAGAAATGCAAGATCTTAGAAAGTGCCCTGTGCTATGCTGTTTTATTGTCAGAGCTAAGATCTCACTGTTAATTACTGGATTTAGTTTCCTGCTCTGCCATAGGTCTCCTGTGCAGGCAAGCCGAATTTCCTTACAGTATTTCAAGTGAGACATTTACTGCCAGTGTTAGCCAAAGAAAGGATTTTTAAATGCTTCCTTATTTTGAATTATTTTCCCTATTGATTGTATGCTTCTTCACACTCACTTTCCCTAGGCTCTAAACATCTCTCAGAAAAAGCAACCTGTCTTTCCCACAGCAAGGTTCAAGAGCTGTCCCCCAGAGTCCGTTCCGGAGAGTTGGTATGCGTGAAGCAAATCCAAATTGCAGGACTGGATTGTTCAAGGGAACATACCTGCCATTATGTAAAAGAAAAGAACATTTTCCATTGAACATTGCCATCACGTAGGTGACCAAACAAGAGGCAGCAGGACTGACTCTAACATAGTTGGAAACTTAATGAATAAAATCGGTGCTTGTGAATCTATTTAACATGGTATTTTACAGAAGAACATTAGTCTTCTGAGTGTTTCTGTGTAGCTTAGTGGAGTGGATGCAATGACTATTTGAACCTTTTATGTGGGGAGAAGAAACTGGTGGTACAAGCCAGGAATATTCTTCAGTGCAAGGTGGTATATTTGGAGAGACTGTGTGTGCAGCCCTGTTTCCCAGATGAAGATGCACACCACCATCACCACAGGAGGTCCACATTGCCTTACTCCATTTCCTTAAAGCTCTGGTTAAGGTCTGCCCAGGGCAATCTCCAGATTCATATCTTCTGTTGTCCACTCCCTTTTCCCAATACCACCGACACATGTAAGTGCCTGCTAAATTCACCATGCTCTTTGTGTCACCAGGCAAGGAGAGCTTCGCTTGACAAAATTCAGCTTCCGACTCAACCTTGGCATGAGCACACTGCTTTGCGAATTCATTTGTGCTTATTCCATGAGGAAAGTGGCTAAGCTGTGCTCCTTATTTATTTATTTATTTAAAGGTGCTAGTTGGCCTTTCATTTTTAATGAGGACTATAATTATTCTTGACTGTGTTACCTCCAAGTTTTGTGAATCATCTTTTACAACAATATAGCAGATTTTTCCATTTTTTTTAATCCTTCGCATTAAATTCCTAGGACAACAGCCTGTGTACTGCAAAGTTTCAAGTGCCAGCTGAGGGGCAGAAAAAGGAGCACCAGGCAGGGAGCTCACAAAACAGTAGGGAGTGAGGGACTTCTGAGGAGAGGAAGAGGCAGATGCATGCTGAGGGTCTTCAGGATGTGCTGAGACTCTTGCAAGCCAGGTAAGTCCTGCCTACCTGTAAGCAGAACTATGGATGGCAAAAAGCAAGCCAGCCCCAAAAGATACACCCTACAACAATACAGGGATCAGGTGGGGAAAGAATCACTTTTTGTCTATATATTCTGTTCTGTCTCACTTTGAGGGCTTTTTGGGGGTCAGTGGAGTGGAGAACATGAACCTAGCACTGGAGTTTAAAAGCCTTAGAAGTATTTTTAGGGTGCTTAGGATAAGAGCCTGGGCAGACCCATGTCAGTGTCATGCTCCTCTGGCTAATGCTTCAATATCTGACATCACTTTTGTAATCTCTTTCATCACTCAATTTTTTAAACTTCTGGCATTGTGTGTAGCTGATATTACCAAAGTCATGTTAGTGTAAGGTGTAACAACCAGTATGAGCCTCAGTTTGCAGACAGAAGTCATCTAGAGAGTAGGTCCTCCCCCTGAACCCCAAGAATGGATTAATTTAATGTGTGAAGCAGTGATGCCTACAGTTAAGGATTTCTCTTTGTTAAATGCTTGTCTGTACAGTTCCCACAAAGCCTGTTTGTCATAAGCCTTCTATAGGCCTGATTTTAAGAGCCTGAGGTTGCTTGTTTCCCTCAGACTGCTTTGCAGGAGGGTAAATAAGCCCAGACTGCTGCCAAGAGAGAAGACCACTTAACCTGGACATCTTCTGTGGGCGAAAAAAGGACTGCTGTGGAGACACATGTGAAGAGCCTTTGTGATAAACTCTGTCCAGAACCTGAATATAGCTACATGTCTTCATTGAGGAGATAAAGGTTAAAGATAAAGTGATTTTCTGTGGTGGCGGTGTGGAGTTTTGAATGTCCTCTCCTCACAGGGTGCTGCCCCATGGTGGTGTCTACAGAGTTCTTAGTGACTTGTCTGGGGAGCAGCTGGAGTGTAACACACAACTCTCTGGTGTGCTTCCCTGCAGAGAGCACTTCCAGTCATATCTGGCAGTATATCAAGCCACTTTGTCTTCTCAAGTATACAGGGTCCCCTTTGTAATGGGGGGACAACGTGGGGTTGCACACACAGATGTGTGGTGTGCCTGAGCAGCAAATTGGATCTTGGCAGCAGCACCGGGCTGCTTCTCCAAACACAGCATGAATGTCTCCCCTGTCGTCTTTCAGGGGTGTCTAGAGAAAGTCTTGGAAAGTCCTAATAGTTTCATTGGATTGCGCTTAGCCCACTGACTGATGAAGGCTGGGACTGATTGGCCTCCACATCAGTTTGTCCTTCAGCACCTTGGAGCCAGGCCTCCCCTTTGGCAGAGCAGGGGTCTGAGGCACTAGGAACTCTTACCACTTCATTACTTACCTGGACAGCCATCTCATGCAGCATATGGTTTGCTGTTGCTGGCATCATATTAGAATAAAAAATATTTAAAAAAAAATGCCCACATAAAAAGAAAAGCCAAAGCCAAACCAGAATTCAAGGTTGCTCCTTAAATTTGGGGCTTTTTGTGCTTATGAGAGAAATGAGGGACTTGGGTTTGTTCCCTCCCCCTTAGCCCTTCTTCCATTTTCTAATTCTTCATTTTCTTTCCCAGTTGCAGTTCTCTCATCTTAAGCCTGCACAAAGTCATGAGCCAGGGGAGCGTGTTGTTCATCACACCATGAAGACCTCGCTAGCTGTACATCTTGATGAAGTTTTGTGTGGATGATTGCAGAGTTTGCAGATCCTTTTCCCCCTCTCCCTAGCTGGTTGTGAGGTTTTGAGCCCTTTTCTTCTGTGAGCCTTGCTGCCATGGTTTTCTTTTCAGTGGTTTGGATGCTGAGGCTAGCGTTAGCGCCAGTGCCATATTGCTTGTTTTTAGCCACACCGCTGGACTATTTAACTTTTTTCCTGACTCGGATCTAATCTCACAGTTTGGTTATCTATACTGTTTGAAGTCTCTAGCCATCGTGGAGGAGCTTTGTGATCTTGGAGAAGTCATTTTGGATGCAGTTTTCAAAAGCACTATTGAAAGTAAGTGAGACTTCTGCTCCTAAGCTATTTCAGCCTTCAGAGCCCTGTTCTGTGTCTTTGTTGTCTGTTTGTCTTCCCACCTCTCCTCCTAATGGCTTGTTCAGGTTGCCAGCTCTTTGGAGCACTGCTGCTTCTTGCTGCTGTTTCTGTGTACGTGCCTTTGGCCTAACGCGGTGGGATCCTGGTCTCAGTTGATAGTGACGGTGTCTCAGGGCAGACAAATGCAGAACTGAACTGGAGCTCTGACCGGGCAATGTTGATATTAAATGTTCTTTTCTGTTAATCAGTTACATATGGTGGCCTGAATAAATAGGAGTATGCCGGGCTGGGTGCAGCCCTGTTTAACATTCAGGAGTTTGCATCTGCAGACTTGGGTCACGAACGGTGAGCGTGGAGGAAGCAGGGTCCTTTAGTGAGCCCACGAGTCATGGATGTGTCCGACCCACATGGGCAGGGCAGTGTCTGCTCGTCAGGGCTTGCAGATGCCATACATCCAATTGCCTGGGATGCCCTGATCCAGCCAGACAGCAACCCAAGAGCCCAAGCAATGTGCTACCGTAGCCGCTGCGAGTGGAGGAAGGAGAGAGTAAAGACTCATTAGCAGCCCTTAACCACTCTGTACCCAGCGGTGATATACAGAAAGGTGTAGAAGGTACAGGTGGAACTGTGGGCTAGTGTGGATATTTTTTTTTCTTTTTAAATCTCATTTTGGCTGAGGAAATAGGAAACATTGCTACGTAAAATATGAGGTTGGGGGTTTTTTTGTGGGTGTTTTTTTTTTATAAAGATAACTATTGCTGGGGAGTTTATTCCCCCAGCATTTCCATATACATGTTAAGATATTTGAATCAATGTCTTAAAAAGAGGAATTTAAAGCAGAAAACCTGATACATGAGTTCACTTAAATGAGTGATGAATACACACCAGTTCCATGAGAGGTTGATGTGAGATGCACAGGAGATACTGCTGGGTAGTGGGAACTGTTGCTCTTCGTGCTGTTTCTTCGCAAGTGGGAATTTGAGGTTTTAACTTTGTGGCTCTGTTTTGTAAATCCATTGTAGCATTGCTCACTAGAAAATGTTATAATCTATGTGAAACTGTAAGTATTCTGTGCCACAAGCCTCAAATTTTCGTTGCTTGACTATTACACCACCTGTGTGTAATTAGCAGCTTGACATCAGATGATAACTAGAAAGTTACCTTAAAATGGAAAACCTAGGCAACCTCATCTTCATTTTAAACAGACAATGATAGATGCCACAAATGCGTAGTGGTCTCTTCTGTGGACATACTCTCTCAAACATTTTTTAGAGGTTTTACTCTTTTACCTAAGGGCACAACTGGTTGAATGCATATCAAACACATTGCTATTCATGCTAATATTTTCAAATTAGAAGCTATCTGTTGTGTATTTAACAGAAACTGTTTCAGTGCTAGCCAAAACCTGAAAGCTGCAGTTACCGAGGGTCTGGCAAGACAGAAATCTAATGTTGCTTTAAAGGAGCAATATCTTGTGACCATTTGACTTGCCTTCAGGAGCAGTTCTAATGAACATAGATTTGTCCCAGAAAGGCTGGGCTGAGGCAGAAGGTCTGCTCAGAGCAGGAAACAACAGGGACGTCTCTGTGCCGTGGCTCTTGGGTACCACCTGCATTTCCAGAGGTGCCCAGGGGACCGTGGCACCCAAATCCCATTGCCTTACCTGCTTAAATGGCAACCAAAAAAAGTAAGTGCCAACCCTGAAGCACACCCACCCCACCGTTATGATCCTCCCACCACATCCTTTCCGCAGGACTAGCTTCTCCACTGCCAGCCTGCACGCGCACAGCACAACCACATGAAACCCATCTGGCCTGGTTACAGAGCCAACTTCAGAGTCAACTTGGTCCCTGCTGCAGAGTTAATTGGAAATATTTGTCCAGTGAGCTTGCCTGGTAGATTTCATGTGCTATTTGATTTCCTCATTCTTGGTGTTTAATCTGTCATATCAGAACGCGTGGCTTAGAACAGTTGTTTGGTACTGTCTAGAGCAGTGGGAAGGACAGTGGCTGAAGCCAGCAGATGCTGCAGCCCCCAGCAAGGTGAATCCTCTGGATCTTCATGCACTGGCAAGCCTGACGGGGATGAGGAGGGTGAGGTTTCAACCAGAGATTTTGGAGGATGAGAATTGATGGACAGCTGTCTGCTGATAGCAGGCACTGGTTGGATCACTGGCATTCAGTACAATGCCTTCCTTTGGGTAAAAGCGATAAAAGTAGGACATCTCTGTGCAGGATGGTTGGCTGGTTACCCCAGTGTAATTGCCAAGCAATCCTAAATATGTTTGTTCTTTAATCCAAAATGTTCTTTAAAATGTCATCGGAACTCTTTAATGTAAAAGTATTTGTTTCATTGCTGCTCTAAAAATAGGTAAATCTCTTCTTCCTTGCTCTTTTTAAACTAGTTGAGCGATACCTTGACTTTGTTTTAAATCCCTTTTGCCAAGTTTTTTGTCTTAAACACCAGTGACAAGAATATGAAAGGAACTAGAAAATTATTATGGGATTAAGACAGAATCTTGCTCATACACAAAAGACATGTTGATTCCTTGTCCTCCAAAGAGAGCAGTGTAAGTTCTGCGATTAAATCTGTTGTGGCCAAATACAAAAGGAGCTCCTGTGCAGTAATGTATGTGGTATGTAGGAAAGTAATGCATGGAACAAGCTTTTATTAAAAGAAGCAATATCCCTCAAAACAGTCTTTAAAGGAACAGCCAAGAATATATTTCAATTTTTAGTGAGCTGACGAAAAACTATTCTTCACCTGTGTTTGCGAAGAAAAGGTTAATTCTGTCTATGATAAATAGCAAGAGTGGATACACTTCTGACTCACTGATTTTATAATGTGTTGTTTCTGTCTCTCTCTCATCAGCAAAGAGATGCTTTGCTGCACGGGTGAACATTTGTCTAATTCCATAGTAATTTCCCATATAGAGTAAAATTAGATGAGATAGAAAAACAATGTGTTTGCTACTTCTTTGAGAATCATCTTCCACATCTAATTTTCAGCAAATAGAAATGCCCCCCTCCATATCCTCGTCCTTGTAACCACAGATATGTCCACGGTTTTCATAACAATGCCATGTATATGAGAAGGAAACTTTTTTTTTTTTTGTGGAAAATGACATACAGCACTCTGGATTCCTGTTTGTTATGAAATCTGACCAAAAAATAATTCCTTTAAAACTCTACTGAGTGGACTGTCAGCTATTTGAAACTACCAGCTAACTGATGGTCAGTCTTAAACCATGTACTCCAAGCTTAGTGCTTACAAACCATAAAGTTAATGTCAATGGGAATCTTGCATGAGTGAGGACTTCAGGATGTGGCCGTGCGCATTACTCTGTTGCTTATTCCAGTTCCTGTTTTCTTCTCTCTTTGAAAGTCCCGTTTGAAGTCGCTTCTTAATCTCCTAAGCTGTTGACTTGAAAGTGCATATCGGCCCTCTTAAGTATGAGTCACACCAGCCCTCAGTCATCAGTATTGTCCAGAAATGTAATGTTTTCCTTCTCATCTCTTCTTACCCCCTTAACCAAGGGCAGCTATGATTCATACTGTAAAAGAACTTGATTTGCATTTGATATGAGTCAACAACTAATTCAAGATCAAGAAATAGCATCAAACAGGCCTTACAAGATGGGAAGGAAGCTTTCTTGTTTACTGTGTCTGAACCAAAAGGAGAGGCATAGACATTATACTTGAAAAAATCAAAAGGTAGATTACATTGTCTTGAAACCCCCTTCACAGAGATACTACAAATGTTTGAAGAAATTAATATATGTTAAAATATACTATGTTCCAAGCAAATCAAAATGCTGTTTCTTTCTTAAACCTCCCTGCCAGGGAAACATTTCTGCTTTTATTTCTTTACTGAAGTCATTGTGCTAGACTCTTTAAAGGGGAGCAACGCAAGATGAAAAAATATCCCATAAGAAATCCTTTTAGGAATGCACTTAAAGTGTACAAATCTCATCTATATTTTAGACATAAGTAATTATGTGCTTACCTGCTATTGATGTCTGTAGGCTTTAATCGCCTCTTTAAAGTTAAGTACATTTATAGATTATTTTCCTCCATTGAGTTCTAAATGTACAAAATTGGGCAGAGATCTAGGGAGGGGTCAAGACAGGCCAGATGGCTATAATAAGTCCATAGATCCCTGCTTGCAAATCTAGAAGCTTACGTCAGGGATCTTGAAACATCGATCAGTTCTGGGTGAGTAATAACAGCTGAGCAGGAGCAGACATGGCAGGATGACTGCACCCCATAGTCTCAGGGCAATTTTCCTTGGAGCAAATTAGTGTACATGCTGTGGCTGTCTTTTACCCTCCCTTTTTCCAAAACTCACTTTGCCCAGAAGATGACCTGTTTCTTTAAACTGTCTTGAAAGAAGATGCTGGAGGAGATGGAAAAGGAAATTTTTAATAACATAGTAAAGGAATTAGTATGTTTGTTTTTCCTCTACTTGTCTCTTAATATTCAGCTTCTGTTCCTTCCCTTTTCCTATCTGTCATCAGCACAGTTGTCTACCTGAACTGTAAGTTTGGTGAGGCTCATCTTGTGTCTTTAGGTGGTGACCAACGACTCGTTTGGCATTTTCAGTGTAAGTTAACAACTGCTCAAAGGAAGAGTTTGGGAGAGAGGGAGATGGATCCCTGATCAAAGTCAGACTGCATATATTAATAGCAGTAAACTAAGGTGTTGGACCTCACCAAGGACCCATTGCTCTTACGCTTCTCCATGAAGAAGGGGGAAAATTTTAAGTGATGATGCAGTGAAATCTGCGTAGCTCTCCGTCAGGCTCTCTCCACAATGTTTTGTTCGGTCCCTTAAACTGATGCTGGCTGATTCCCTCTCTCTTTTCTAGTCTTCTCTGGTTTGGATCTTGAAGCCTCAGGATGTTTGTCTTCCCTCTTTCTTTTGTGCAGGTTCAAGGTGGGCAGTATTTGTGTGAACTTTAATAATCTCCTCAGAGAAATGAATAAACTTGTTTTACAGGAAGCAAGTGATTTTAATAACTACATTTGCTGTCAAATACCTTGTCTATGCTATTTTGTGACTACAAAGACTTTAAGTCATATGATATACTGTCACAGTATGTCTTCTGCTTCAATTTGTTTTGATATATTTATTTAAAAATACCAAAAAATGCACTAATAACATCATTGGTTCTTCAAGGCAGGTAACTTCTATGCGAACAGAAATTTTATGTGCGAGATCCCGTATTTCATGGTTGCATACTCTAATGGCGATATTTCTAGAAATTAGGGATAATAATCCACAACTAAAGCATAAATAGTTATTCATCTATATATGTAAACTTATATACACCAAATGTGGCCTATAGGTCTAACCTTGTTTAAAATTACAATCACAGTTTCTTCCCCCACAGTTTCTGATTATTCCTATTTTTGACATTTGTTGTGGGTTTTTTCCCCCCTATATCTGCATTAATTCTCAGGCAAATGCCTTGTGTTTCTAGCCAGTCTCTTCCACTGCTGGTATCCACACACTTTTCATTTACTCACTTTTGTGATTTCCTACATTAAGATTTTAACACACTACTGATCTAGAACCTTTGAGTAAAGTACCATCTGCAGCACATATTTCTCCTCCAATGCTATTAAAAGGAGTAGGTTTACGTTCAGAAGGCCAGCCAGCCTTAATCACTCATATTTCCTTTTGCAAAGTCTCATTTTTGCATTATGGTCTTGCAGTGACAGACTGCATCCTGCCTGAGACCGAGAAAATTTTCTCGAACCTATTTACATGAACAACATCAGACTCCGGTGTTTGTACTACCTCTCTTTTATTGAAAGCTCAGGCAGAGTGTCCGCTGACACAAGGTCTTTTCCAAGTTTATATTCTAGCTATAAATCATCCAGCTGCAACTGAAAGACTGACCTTTTTGAGCAAAGGTGTGACTGTGAAACCCTTTTCTCTCCCATTGTCATAAGCAGTTTGCAGTCCCCTTTTGCAGAAGAGGAGCGGGATTTTCACGCATGCATAAGCACTGGAGACTTTTAATTTCCCTGTCCATATTCACTGGCGTTCAGCTTAAGTTAGGTTTCCTGCAGTGTTGACTACAACCTCCGGTGCTTACCATCTTTGCAAAAACGTTGTTGTGAGGCCTCACATAGTGGGCTCACTTGAGTATTTTTTACAGCAATTAACGTCAGAGAATCAAAGGAAGAACATCTTCTTTATAAGCTGCTTTTAGGCTAATTGTTATGATTAGCATCTTTCATACACTATCTAATTTTTGTAGATTAAAGTTTTTATATCCACAGTCGTAGCAGCCAGATTGGATACAATTTATTTTCAACCAAATTTATCAGTCCTGTGTACTTTTCTTCTCTCTATGTAGAGAAACATTGATAACCATCTATAACCCCCCAAGGCCTAGCAGGGCCCCTAAATCAGTCCTGGTTTTCCTACATAAGTTAATTATTCACCCCACATTTACATTGCCGTCTGTCAAGTTCCAGACTTACACCGCCGGCTCTGTGTCCACTATACCATTCCGTTTGTTATACTCACAGCAAAATGCCATCGGTAAACTTCAGTATCTTCCCATGGTCAGATATCCTTTTGTGAAACGATGCGGGTGCAGAGCATAGCCTCAAAGCATTGTGTTCGGAGGCCGTTAACATTTCACAGGCACGAGCTCTCTTTCTAAAGAAATTTTCCACAAACCAGTTGAAGTACTTAGGGTGAGATGAGAGGGAGAGGGGCAAAATACGTTTCTTAAGAAATGTCTTTCCTGGCAGCTATGTGGAGTTCTGTATGCAGGCATTGGCTCACCACTTAGGAGGTAGGTGTAGGTAAAAAGTTTTCCCTTTCTCTTCTGGAGTTGGTAGAGACAAGACCCCTCCAAAAGCTGCACCAGTACTCTCTGCTAGATTCAGAGTAAGTCTAATTTCTTCCGCAAGTTGTAGTCTAAGTACACTTCTAAGTATGTGTTGGCGCATATATAAGAGGGAAATGGAGTTCTGTTAACTTTATTTTCTATTCCGCCGATAGGTTTTCCATGCCATTAAAAACATCAGAGAATATATTTTCTGCCTTTTAGTGGCTTCTGTCCTCCTACTGTATTCACTTTCTTAACAATCTAATATCTGGCATTTTCACCCCTTGAGTAAGTACTCCCTTTCCTGAAAATGTTTTATAAGAAAACAATTATAAATGTTATTTCTTCAAGATTTTTACTTTCACATGGAGTTCATATCCACACGTAATGGTTTGATTTCATTCTAGTGTCATCAAAGAAAGCTTTTATTGACTCATTTTCATATAAATAGGTTTTCTTTTCAAAATCATTTTTATAAGTTCAGCTAACTAGCAGCCCGTACAGACTCTCTGGGTGTGAGGATAACTTCTGCATCAAAGTCTGATCTATAAAAACTTGGTATTTCAGTTACTGTATATGAAGAGTCCCACAATGTTTTCCTCTCTTTCCCTCTTCACAGTAGGGACATGCGCACTCTGTTTCTTTTTGTCGCGCAGTTTGACTATGTCAAAGGCTTGCTAAAGCCAAGTATACAGCATGCACTGCCTTCCTCACTGCCTTCGTTCGGAGGGACCGTCAGCTTGTCAGAGAAAGCAATGAGTCTGATCATCATCCTTTGCCCCTGGTGAATCCATGCTGACTGCTCGCAGTTACCTTCTTGCCCTTCTCATGCCTGGAAATGGATTCTATGAGGATTTGTTCCATGAGCTTCCCAAAGGGCAAGGTGAGGCCAATTGACCTGGACTGTCCTCCTTGCCACCTTCTTGCAGATAGGTGTAGTATTTTCTTTTCTCTGGTGATCAAGAATCTCCACCGACTGCTGTGACCTTTCAAGAGGACAGAGAGCAGCCTCACAATGACCTTGGACTGCTCCGTCAGCACCCTCAGACACATCACTCTGATCCATGGAGTCCAGTACGTCCAAGCGGGTTAAGTGCTCCCTAACTTCATCTTCCTCTGCTGTGGATACTGCTTCATGCCCATGGACTCTGCTAGGAGGCTCAGGGACCTGGGAGGTCTGGAGGCAAAGCCTATCAGTGCAAACTGAAGCAAAAAGGCATAATGTAATTTAGCCTTTTAGATGTCTTTTGTCACTAGATCCCAATGAGCAATGGGCCCATGCTGTTCTTAGCCTTGCTTTTGTTGTCAATATACTTACAAAAAACCCTTCTTGTCTTTCACATCCCTTGCTAGTGCCAGCTCCAGCTGAGTTTTGGCTTTCCCAGCTCCATCCCTGCCAACTCAAGCAGAGTCTCTGTTCCTCCTGGATAGCTCGTCACTGCTTCCACCTTTTATGGGCTTCGTTTTGGTGTCTAAATCAGATCAGTCTTCCTCTTCAGTTTTGGTTCTGTGGTCCCCAGAACCAAATCAAAATCTGATCAGAAATGTAACCAGTCACAGTCAAAAAATTATTACAAATACCTTCAAAGTCTTTCCATCTTTTCATCTCTCCTAGGAAATTTCTATCCCTGTAACTTAAGTTCTCCTAAAACTGTATCATTGTGATTTCTGTAATTCAGGATGACAACTAGTTTGCTCTTCTCAATAAATCCAGTGCTTCTGACCCAGCTATTATGAAAATAATAGCTACTTTTGCCTTCCCTCAGTCATTGTCGTCAGGAAGAGGAGAATGTTGCTTGACCCTCTTTCAGTTGTGTGCCAGATCTATTGGGGCAGTGCTGTGGCTGACACAAGCCCTGCACTTACCCCTTCATCTTTTCCTCAGGTTCTAGAGGCCACCTCCAAATGTATGACACCAGGTAATGCTCTGCAGCGATCATCACTCCAGTGAGAATTTTGCATTGCAACTTATAAACTATAGCAAGTATTTTAAAGAATAAGCAAACTGTGACAAGAATGAAAGGATAAAATTAAAATGCTCTATGCCTTTTAGAGGGCTAGTTCTTTTGCAGCACGTGTTGTCTTTTGCACCAACCCACAAAACCAGTGCCATCGTTCTCCCAGGAGCAATAATACGGTTGTCTTATTAATCATGTTCCAGTTACTCTTGTGCTTGATCTGGAAAGGAAAATGCAGGAGGCCAATACCTGGCAAACTCATATTGTATAACAGTTAAGATTAAACAGAGGTACCACTGAGACAATAATCAGAGAAAATTCATATCCAAAGCCAACTGTGAAAATATGTATTCATTTTTTGAAAATGTTTCCAAACTTACTTGTCTTCCACAATATTTCAAAGAAACTGTTTTAATTCAGATTTCCCCAGTTTTCCCTGTGAGCCATCTTCCTCTCGGAATAATCTGAAGACTTTCACTGAAGGTACTGATACATAAGATGACGTTCTGCTCTTTGTCAGAGACTGCTGCTTTCACAGGATTATTCACATTGCATGGTTTATATTTTGAATGGTTTTTGGGGATAGATTTTGAAAATTATTTTATTCCAGTATTCAAGCTTTTGGAAAATCACCTTTTCCCAATAAGCTTTGAACTGTGCAAATATTAGTTGAAGGACAATATTGAATCACAAACAGGGTTGAGTAAAACTTAATTTTGCATTTCTAATGAGTTATTTACTGATCGTCTCACCCACTTTCACAGTGTGGAAGGGGGGGAAACACTTACAGATAAAAGCTGAGTGCCTGTAAACTCATCTTATATTTGTACAGGATAATGCAACTCTCATTCTGACCGTTTCAGATGAATGACACAGAACAATTTTTGTATATTTGTCTGTAATACACAGCATAGATTGTAAAGCCAGACTAACTTTAATAAAACTAAATACAAATGAGATAAGTTGAAGAAAGAGATTGGTCAAACCTGAAAAATTTTCTGCATCACAGCGTGATTTGGCTTTTACAATGTGTCTCTGCCCTGATGGCTGCGGAGTCATGCTTATAGAATCATAGAATCATTAAGGTTGGAAGAGACCTCAAGGATCATCCAGTCCAACCGTCCCCCCACCACCTATTACCCACTAAACCATGTCCCTAAGTACCACATCCAACCTTTCCTTAAACACCCGCGGGGACGGTGACTCCACCACCTCCCTGGGCAACCCGTTCCAATGCCCGACCACCCTTTCCGAGAAGAAATTTCTCCTCATCTCCAACCTGAACCTCCCCTAGCGCAACTTGCAGCCGTTCCCCCTAGTCCTGTCACTAGTTATCTGCGAGAAGAGGCCGACCCCCAGCTCACCACAACTTCCTTTCAGGTAGTTGTAGAGGGCAATAAGGTCTCCCCTGAGCCTCCTCTTCTCCAGACTAAACAATCCCAGTTCCTTCAGCTGCTCCTCACAAGACCTGTGCTCCAGCCCCTTCACCAGCTCGTTGCTCTTCTTTGGACATGCTCCAGGGCCTTGACATCTTTGTATTGCCCATGATCCATTTGGGTCTTGCATTTTCACTTTAAAGAAATTTACAGGAAAGATTTGATTTATTAAAGTAATCCGAAGTTAAATAGATAGCTTGAAAAGTGCCAGGTGAAATGGCACTTTTCAGAGTTCACAGCTGATTTTCCTATGTTTTGGAGCGATGTAACTCTAAGCCAGTGTGTTACAGTACATGAAGTTCCTATGAAAGTCGATCAGGATATATCCTGTAGGATTGTTATGGAGCATGCAACTGTGAAATATGGATCAGAAACATAAAAATGTACCCATTAATCTGCAGCTAGTTAGGGCTGTGCGAGATGGCCACGATGAAAACAGAAATTGCATGAGATTTGTTTAGTTTGAGGATTTGTTTAGAAATTCAGAATAAAAACTGTGTTTGTCCAAAGGTTTCTTCAAGTTCGCTAGCTTGCCTACTGACTCTAAATTCATTTTCAAATAAACGTGGGTTGATTTATAAATCCCCAAATGAAGATAAACTTGCATTTTCATATGGCTGAAACTGTCTGTGCTACTAAACCAGGTAGCACTCAGTGGTATTGGGTGGACTTTAACCAGCTATTTTGAATTCATTAGAGCCCCAAGCTCAAGGTGGAAAGTCTGGAGGTGCCAACCCTGCCCCGCTCCCCCTTCCCTCCCCCCCCAGGAGCCTATGGTAGGGCTGCAGGAGTCGTGCAGGGAAATCAGGTCAGCTTCTGCAAGGGCAGGACTGTAAGTGAGGGAATCCATCTTCTCGGCAGTAAAGTCACTTCTGCGCCTGATCGCAGAAGAAAGTGTGTGTGTGTATGTTTGTAAAGGCTGAAAAGTTGATTTGGGGAGTATGTGTTCAGGACGAGGAGTAACTGCTGCAAGTTCAAGGCTTATTTTTCCAGTTGTGAGTTGAGAGTGTTTCTGCTCGCGTTATGATGTCTACTAGTATTAACCTCTTTCTTCAACGCATGCCAGATTTTATCAGCGATATATGTTTTGAGAGATGAGTAGCTATTTTTGGAATGGAACTTGTGTTTCTGTGGCCACTTCTGCAGCTGTCTGGTGGTTTGGGGGCAAATTCATCCACTTGTCTCTGAAGTATATCTCGCGACGCTTCTCCTATTATGTGCATAATTTCACAGATTAAATTTATTCCTTGGGTTGTATTTATTTTAAAACTTTATTCAGTCGCTTGTTTCTGTGCGCACTTAAAAGGAGCCACAAATATTTACAAGGCAATTTTAACGCTTACCAATTACTTTTGTGGGGCTTGGTATTAGAGTAGGTACGTTAATAGCTGTGGTTGTATCAACCTTGGCTGATATTTCCTAGTTGTTCATATCTAGAAGTGTTATCAGCCATCACAGAGTGTTACCAGCATCATTTTAAGCTCTCTTCACCTTCTTCAGTCTGGGTTTTATTTGAATAGCAGACATGCAGTCCCCAGTGAGAATTAAAGTAGAAGCATTAGCTTGCAAAATATATGCCAATGACCTAATGATTCTGACATTTCCACAATACATGCTTTACAAGAAGGCATGCAGACAGCAAAGTCTGTTTTTCTATCTCATATTTTTTTAATGGCTAAATGTTTGGAGGAAACAAAATGGATTTATTCTGCTCAATCCAGGGTATAATATCAGGACTTATCCGGTTCCGGGCCCCAGGGCTTCAGACAACTAACAAAACACATCTTACTTCTGCTCTGCTAGTTCTCTGTTATGCTTTTCACATGCAGGAAGAAAGAGTAAAAGCATAACCCAACTGAATAAAGCAGCATGGCCCGCTATTCTTTGCTTATGAAGCATCACATGATAGACACCAAATTAAGAAGAACCCCCCACCTGTGGTTAAGTATGTATGCAACTGTCAAGCCGTTTTATATAATATAGAGGGAATTTTACCATCCCCTTCACTGCCAGAGAGCAGGGATATGTCAAAAATGTTAATGTCTTACCAAAGCATGCTTCATTATTTTTGAATAATTCAGTGATTTTACGCCATTTAAATAAAATCAAAGATGCTGCTCCCCAATTTATTTTGAAATGCTCCAGCTTTTCAAACCTTTTGCTGTGATTTATGGAAAGAAAACTAATCTGAGGTTCTCCTTGTAGAATTTAAGTTGCAATTTGTTTTTTGGCTATTCAGTCACTGTTTATGTAAGGATGTATTGGGATAGGGCTGTCTGCCATGATATGGTAAAAAAAATAACATCTTTTCTAATAAAAATAAGATGCTATTTAAGCAAGAAGTTAAAAGAAATCTATCCTCTCCACTGACCTTTCAGACTGTGGTAAGCATAGAACATTCAGTGCCAATTTTATGACACGGTCGCGTCAAATAGATTGTATATGATATATTTTAGTGGTGATTTCAAAGAAGGTTTTGACCATGAGAGTTAGAAGGAAAAACTCCTTCAAATGTGTTCTTGTTACTTTTTGTACAGTAACTTCGTGGACCAACCGCCTAATACTTAAGACACACCATATTCAAGAACATTCCCTTAACCACAGGGCTTTCTGGTTCGTTTGCTTGAAGCACTCCAAATTTTTCCTGTTGTTGCCCTGAGAAGTTCCAAGCAAATCTGATGATGGTGTCAAAGTCTTAGAGGTGTCTGGCATTTGTTCAGATATGAAGCTGGCAACTTTTGTCTTTTCTGTTTTTTCTTCCTCTCACTCTTTTGCAGGGTTTATCTACTTAGGTGATGAGCTAGTTGCGGTACCTACATATTAGAGTCCTTGCAGCAAAAGGACTTAAATTTCAGAGGCAGCACGTGTACATTAAAACCCAATAAACGTGGATTGTTTTCTTGTGATACAGCGTTCCGTAAATAAGCAATGAAGGAATCACTTCAAGTCCATGAGAAAGATCTGTACCACAGTTGCTGTTGCTGACTTCTGTGACAGAAATATTTCAAATACCTGGCTATAGACCAAGGAAACACAAGCTTCAAAAGTGGCTCGTCACTGTGTGTGAAAACCCAGTCCTTGCAAAGCATGGGAATGATTAGTTGCCACAGCCTGGAGTTAACGCGACTCCTTTTCTGCTAAAATCTTTTCCCTGCAGTTGCTATTTCTCTCTGTGCTTACAGAGGAAAAGCATTGCTAGTGCCATCATTAGCGTACGGCATCTTTCTTTTCCTTTTAACATGGGCTTCTCTTTGCCACAGAGGTGAAAGCTGCGGAAGCCTTCTGCCTTTGAAGAACTACTTAAGATGAAATGGTTCTGAAGTGCATTTAAGGGCGTTTACTTTAGACACTTTATTTTTTTCTTTATTTTTATTCCTATTGGAGTTGGCTAATGTTATTCATTAAACTAACAATTTCTCCCCTGCCTGTTCTTAAGTGTGACTTGTGACCTTGCAATCTGTGTATTTTGTCATCACAATGTGTTACCATGGAACTGATTTTGATGTCATGAATAAGGGCATTGTGAGTTTCCACGTTCCCAAGCATATTTGAGACACAGGTTTGGAAACAAAAATGACTTCACCAGTTAAATATTGTTAGATCCTATAGTATATCAAAGGTAAGAACACTTGTGCCTTATATTCCTTTACATAGAAGAATCTAAGGTTAGGAATTTCAAAGCAGGTATATACAAGAATGACACTACAAATAACATTTCACAAGATTAAATATTTTGTGAGAGCATTGAACTCTAACCCCTTTATGTTACTGCAGACAAAAATCTTTCATATTGTTCGTGGAGACTTCTCAGACTGTCTAATATGGAGTCTATAGAAAGAGGAAGAAACGCTGTGTGCATAACAGCACTTGGATGCTGCTGAGACTTAACTCCTTCAAGACAATAGCGGCTGAAGGGAATTTTCCGCCTGAGATCGCTCACAGGCAGACAGAGGGCAATGTAGCATTGCCGGTTTTGAAGCTGAGAGTAATATTTGGGCATTTTTCAGAAGAGAGCCTTACAAATTGCACAAAGGAAAAACATACTTTCCTTGTGCAGCAGAGCGTGTGTATTGCTTGCCTTAAATCTACCTACCAACGTGAGGTTAAAAGAATTCAATTTTGTCAAGCTGTTCCCCAGGGTGTTTAATTCATCATAGTTAAAGGGTTGATAAAATTCTGCAATAATAAAAAAAAGGCTGAAAAGCTTCAAGTGAGGTTAAAATCCTGGTTTGCATAAAAAGTGCTGGTGTACCAGTGAACTCAGATACATTTCTGTTTATTTGCTCTGGTATATTTTTTCTTCCAGTTGAGACTTACCCATCCTTGGCATTTTACACTCTAGCTCAGTACCATTTTGCTCCTGGCACCAGGCAAATATGTCCTCATTAAGTAAAATTTATGCTAATACCATTCTGATTAGCCAGCAGTCATTGATATTCACTCTCATTAACTAAATTGGTTCGCTGGAAGGCATCCCACTGAGGTGGGGGTTTTTTTCCCTTTTTTAAGTGGAATATAAAATGTATGGATTCGCAGAGATGACAGACGATGATAATTATATCCTGTGTTTACTCGAGCAGGTTTTTTTTTATCCTAAAGGCTCCCAAAGTACTTTGCAGCATTTACATCTGCAAGGAGAGAGAGAAGACTTTTTTTTTTCCCTTCTGTGAGAGAGCCTCTGTCAGAAATATAGAAGCCATCCTGGTTTCACTGTTATTGGGACAGATTGCACAAAGGAATCTTCCATTCTGAATTCAGGAGCACTTTTCAATGAGACAGAATGCAGGTCGTTTCATAGGAAATCTAGCTGGGGAATAAACTCAATCCATGCAGTAATGGAATTTCATACGTACAATCTTTTTGGAGTAACCTTGTGACTCTGCAAAATCAGCCTCAGTGTGAACCTTTTGTCAAAGTAACAAGGATTCTGTCAGCCCACTCTTGCACATCTTGGTTGAGAGGACTGATAAATTCTGCTGAGAACTTTATTGTGTTTTCTAGTGTTTAAAACATATATAATTAATTCAAGCCATGGCTTAATACAGTCTGATATGATGCTGTGATGAATTATCATCCATTTTCTGTGAACTCTCTTAAAGGGCTCTTGTTATGCTGGGATGACCAAGTAGGAAGCTGTTATTGCCAAGGTGTGATAATGTTGTCATCAACACTGTCAGGGTTAAGAATATGTTTCTTTGTATTATAGCCTCCATTTCAAATGCCAGGTGGAAAGCAGTAATCTTAATGCCTTATATTCTTAGCTATATTTTTTTTTAATTCTTATTAGATGCCTATCTCTATATGGAAGCATACATATCCTTTAGAAACTCTGCCTCAAACATTTTTCTGATAAAACTCAGTTTACACTTAAATACTGGTACTGCGTATGCATACTCCATTTTCTTTAAGGAAGGAAAACGTTTCTCTGGTCCATTCAATCCTTGACCTCACTGGAAGGATTATAAACAAGGATGTTTCTTCATGCCAATTTTTTACCTTTTCAATCTGCAAATCAATGCTACTTCATTTAGGCTGCCAAGCAGCAAGCAGATGGCAGCAACCATTGACCATCGGCAACAGCAAGATGGGAAACATTGGCCTGCAGTGACCTTCGACTGGGCTTGAAATTCCTCGGTTTGTGTTTGAATCCCCATCGCTGAATAGTTCACGTCACTCCTGTGAAATAGTTGCAGTGTTTTCACATGTGCTCTTCTGTTTCACATCGTTTCACTCTTATATTGATCTAATCCTTTATTCAGTAATCAAAACTAATTTCACATCCAAAAGATGCTTTGGAGGGGAGATCTGTGACCACAAATAGTAGCGTGAAACCACCCAGATGCAGATAAATTGCCATTCTCCCTCGCTGCGCAGAGAAATTGCGTCCTAATAGTATGGCAATTACTTTGTTTCCATGGTGACCTGTGTGTGCAAGAGCACTATAAATAATGTTTGATGTTTATAAACAATTCAGTTTATACTGAATTATGCATACTATTTGTATGCTAATAGCCAGGATGCACTTCTAGTTATCTCACAGCGATAGAATAGAGAACAGAAAGCTGAAAGTTTTGCGAGTACTGCGGTGAACCATGGGATTTGTTTGGGGTTTTTTTCTGCATTTACGTCCGAAGGAAAAGCTGCATGAGCTGAATCTATTTCCTTATCATATGGTATACAGTAAGTAACTGAAAAAAATACTAGAAAGAAAAACTCACAGAAATGACGTTATTTTGCTACCCATTATCGTTACTATACTGGGGGGTTTGTCCCAGAAGGTACAAAACATTTTGGTTACAATTCGGTAAACTGTTTCTGTGTATGCTCACTTTTAGCCTGAAAATTATAAAATATCTTAGTTCAATGTTTTAAAATTACACGACCACCACCCTCTCCGCCCATTATTCTGTAATAGCAAAAGATTTTCTGTGTTTTCTTTTTGTTACTGAATTTTCGTGAATACTGAAAAACCAACAAAGAGCCATCAGCATTTGCTCAAGTAAGGTAATAAATTCACGTCAATAGCAGCTTGTTTGCTAGCTGCAAATCGTTATCGGGGGAAAAAAATGAGGCTATTACTACTATTCAATATGGTTGCAAGAATAGTTAAGGTGAAGGCAAATTTTAAGAATAGGCATGTGAATATCCACCAGCAGGTAGAACCGCGTGAGCAGGGGCGCAGCTCTGCGATGAAGGAGCGCTGTGGATAGCAACACACTAGAGGCACGAAGGAAATTCCTCCTCCTTCCTCCTGCGTGGCTGGGGAAGCACAGTTCATTTCTGCAGCTCCTTGGCCAAGGGCCAGCGCGATTAAAACGCTGCACCCTACCTCAGCGTGCTTTAATTGCTGCCTACACACTTTGCGAGGGGTGTTTGTACTTGTTTAGCTTGGGACCTTTGATAGGCTTAGCAGCCAGGCTGGGAGAGGGAAGCAAACACAAGCGAACAAATTTATGTTAACAGACGGTAAGTGTTCGTACTGCATAGCACCTGTGGGCAGACACGTAGGCAGCGGTGGGCATGCCATTTAAACAGCAAGAGAGTGCCATTTACCCATTGTTTAGGAGTAAATGAAATACATTGCATTAAATTTGTTCCTTGGCAGTCGTCCCAGTCAAACTGCCATGCTGGTTAGCTGTGGACGCCCCTGTATTTACATT
Source organism: Psophia crepitans (assembly GCA_013399095.1). Lineage (NCBI taxonomy): Eukaryota > Metazoa > Chordata > Aves > Gruiformes > Psophiidae > Psophia > Psophia crepitans. The sequence continues at coordinate 191,869 of VWZZ01006213.1, read as the reverse complement.
AAAATAGTTTGGAAAATTTCACCTTTATTCATGCCCTAAGTATGCAAACATGATCTCCTCAACGCGAGCTGCAAGCAAAGCGGCGAGGTGTGCTGAAAGCTGGGCTTACGCCTCTCCGGCTCCTCGGTCCACGCCGTGGCTGTTTGCTGGCAGCGGGACAGCCTCCCAAGGGCAGCAATCCCAGTGCAGTCCCCTGAGCAGATTGGGTCCCCTGGTGTCTTTGATTTCCTGACACATGCCACTGCCAAAATGACAGGAATGGAATATTTGCTTTATCAGCTGGGAGGGGGGATGTTTGTTTGTTTGTTTGTTTGCCTCATCCACACTTGGAGTGACTGCAACCTGTGCTGAAGATGTGCAACAACACGGCCTCATGGCCTCGTGTTTATTTTGCACTTATTTGTCACAGGTTTTGAAAAGAAAGACACTGTCTGCCAGCTTTAGGGAAAGCACCAATAAAACAAATATGACCCCAGGCTTTCCAATTAGTAGAGGCTAAATGTTGTGGGATTCAGTAGGGAGCTGTTGGCATTGTGGCAGGGTTGCGGTGTCACTCGAGAAGAGTTCTGCTTGGGCATCGACTGCATCTCCTTCCTCTCTCTCAAATAATTTCTCTATTGCTGGCCACCAAATGTTCTCCTGAGCTGGCACCACGATAAGCAGAAATGACCACACTAGTGCTGGAGCACTGGTTTTCCAGCAGGTCAACTGTAGCTTCTAAAAGCAAGCCTTGGAGCCTTGTCTTCTGCCCTCTTGTTCCCCAGAGGATGCAGAAGTGGTTACCACCTGAGAGTGCAGAGAAGTCAAGTACTTTTCATGGCTGAAAATAACCCTAGCCATGAATTGTCTAGGGTACGGCTGTTGGTATGAGTATTTTTGTGTTTTGCAAATGACTGGGGGGATGTTGAAAAACCCCTGCTAATCTGTGCATTGCCACACCTGATGTGTACTCCCTGGCTTCCCAGGTTTGATGTGGTCTCCCTGAAGTTTCCACAGCTACACCTGACCTCAGGATTGAGTTCTCTCAGGGTTTTCTGAATGAGGGAAAAGGGGGAAGTATCTAGTTGTTGGGTAGTATTTCACAAATGAGATCTCAGGTCTGGCCAGTAAGCTCCTGTGTTTATTTTAAAACTGGGAGAGGATGTGACAACCTGGATTTCTTTTAATATTAGGCTTCTACTATTTAAATGTTGTTTTCTGTGATTTTGTGTTTTTCTTCATATTCCCACTACCTTTAAAAAATTACTCAAGACATTTTGTCTTCATACATTTACCTAAGATTAAGATGGTGGTATATTCCAGTTCTGTTTGGTTTTGGTGTCTGAATTTGGAAGAATAACATCTTATTTTTTACACATGTGTATATATATCAGTAGACTTAGAGGGGAGAAAAAGAAGGAGTAGTTGTCTTTTGGAACTGAAATATGAAACTTCACCACTGTCACATGGTTGGATTTTGCCAAAGTAGGAGGGAAAGAAAGATTATTGGCTCTACTTGAACAAAAATGTTCAGAAAGAGAACATACTTCTTAAACTAGGAATAAAATTATTTTCCCATCATACAAGCAAACACAGAAAAAAAGAATCCTGAAAAGTATTCTCTTTCCAAAGGAGCCCAAAAATTTATATGCTTGGAATCTCTTGGATCTAAGATAGGGCTAGCAACATTATTTCATTCTGATAGTTGTGAAATCTTTCTGTGCCTTGTTCCTTCTCTTTTTCAAGCTTTTAGTTAAATATGTTAAAATATATAATGAAAAAGAAACAAAAATTAAGATATTGAGGAAGCCTACTCTGAAAAGTTTTCTCATGTGCTAGTCTTCCATTTTTATGATCAATTGGAGAGATTCATCCCAACTCTACCTTATTTTGGTCTTGATTAAACTCTTGATTAACTTTTTTTCACCAAAGAAATTCTTTTGCAAAACTGTCTCACAGGTTTGGGGTTTATTTTCAGCCAAGGTAAGTCTGTGAACATGTTATAGGATGGACGAGTGTGTGCAACCATGCTGGCCTTCTTATTGTAATTGTAATTATATGCTAAGCAGGATCTGTGCTAACATCGCTGTTCTGCACAGACTCCGTCTTTTCAGTGGTTACAATTTTTTACGTTTCATGTGCCTGCTTTTATGATTATTTTTTTTATTTCTGATGCTTCTTTTGAGTGTGTGAGCTACGTTATCATTTTGAGACTAATCCTGAAAACCCCTGGGTGAGAGGTCTTTTTTGCCAGTAGCTGAATTACTGAAAGGTAGTAAAATACGGGAATTATGCTAAATGCAAAACTTCTAAAGAAGAAGTTCTTCAAAATTTTCAAAACTGAAATGGGATACTTAGATGACATGTCAGAAAGATATAATCACTTTTGAAGCTGGACTTAAAAAAACTCTCTCATTTAGGCCACAGCATCCTCTAGTCTGGCCCTGCTGGACATAGAGTCAGAGCTGAATTTGGTGATAACCATCACCTTTGACAATTTTAGGTCAGAAGCTTGGTCAGGGCCTGATTTGATTTATTGTGCCTTAAATTGATGCGGCTCACCTTGCAGTCATCCATGGTTGAAGGGTAAGTTCAGTTCTCTTTCAGGTGGAGATGATGGGAGCAAGCAAACACTTCACTGCTCTGAAGTGCCAGCAGAAAGGCTTTCAGGACTGTGGCCAACACCCTCTACAAGTACTTTTGGATCTGTCTCAGCTTGAGTAGAGACATTTGAACAGGCATCAGATTGTGAGGGAGTGGAGCTAACTAAAAAGCTGAAGTGGAGAAAGAAGCTCAAGTGAACCCATCTAGGGAAAAGAGGCATCTCTTGAATGCAAAAGGTTTTAAACAGAAAACTGAGGGTACTTTTTTTTAAAGGAAAGCAAATGGAGGTCCTCGGAAAAACATCCATTTGGCTGTTTTTTTAAAAATTTTATTTCTGCTTGTTCTCTTTGCTGGTGGGTAGTTAGGGCTGGGGAGCGAATTTCAGGAATACTTGAAAAGAAAAATTGTCAGTGCTGTCACTTTCCCTAAATGTGTTTTACACATATGTGAGTTGCTCATACGAAGTCAAAGACTACTACAAAAGAGTTCAAATACTAGTAGAGGGCATCTGACTTATTAAATCTTAATTTCCACTTCAGAAAGCCATCACTGAAACGGTGGATGACCTCTTATTATCTGCTTGTAAAAACATGTGGAATGAAAGTGAGTGCTGCCCCTCATTTTAAAAAGTAATATGGTTTGAAAAATATGCACTGATTAAAAATAAACATTTTCCATGCATACTTTGTCATTTTAATATTAAGTTTGCAAATACAGTCAAATCATACTGTAGCACTACAAGGGAATGTTTATGGCTCATTGCTTCCTACTTCAGATCTTTGGGAGTGAGAGCTGGTATTTACAGATACCTCTAAAATACTGATATCTCTAGATGAGCTAATGGGAGCATTACACGCACTCAGGAGTCTCTGTTTTATGAACCTGAAGACTAGAGAAGCTGAGTATGAGTAAAGTCCTTGGGAACAAGGAGATTTGGTGTTCTGACCTGATACCTGTGTCCTTTTGCTGTTACTTTTTCCTTTTATGAAATTAATAATTTAATTGGATATCTCAGAGATTGTTTCTATTTCATGGAAACTTTTCAGCACAAAATATATGGTCTGTTGCAAAGGGTTCGGAGATGAAGAGTGCTAAGGGTATAATTAGTCAAAATTTATGTGGGTGAAAAAAAATCCAGGATATTCAACTTCTGTAAAAAGACCTTCAACCAGAATAAAAGAATCTTGTTCAGAGGCTTATACCAAGAATAAAATGTATTATTAATGCTCTAGGAGTGGCTCTGTTTGACTAAGAAAATGCCATTAGAACGAAGTATTTATGACTAAACACACTTGAATAGAAAACATGCAGAGAAAACTCATGGTAGTTCATTTGTCAAAAGCTGGCTGAACTGTAGCCCTGTAATAATTATGTACTGGATATCACAGGCAGAGAAGCTGGTGACCGCAAACTGACTTCCTCATTCTTTCTCCTTCCTCCAGGAGTGGTTTGGATTAGGTAGTCAGCTGAAACTTCCAAAGCACATATTTTCTTACCATGCTGCTGCGACCCATCTCCAGGTATTTCTTGCTTAGATTCCCACTAAATGCTCTTTTTTCCCCCCTTTTGTCCACAAAACGAAAAATTTATTGGTGTATTGACTTAGTTAAATGCTTCCGAAGTCCCCCTGTGTGCGCACACGCACACACACATATATGCACAAATGCATGAAGAGGAAAGCAAGCTATGCACTGAAGAAAGACAGCTGAGCATTGCTGAACATAATCCAACAACTCTCTGGTTCCTTGTCCTGAACAACAGATATTCTGTATCGCCTAATATTAACAAACAAAAGACTTTTTCCCACGCCATTATATATTTACATTAGCCTACTGTTCAGGCTTGGCATGTTGGCTTCCTAAGACTATTTGATCCCAGATGCAGCTCTGTGCCAGAATTACTGGAACAAATGCAGTGGGTGGACAAACCTGTCCTGCTGCATTGCTTCTAGCCTTTTAAAAACAGAAAGCATTTATCTGACTCATTACTGTAAATGTACTAACAGAGCATACCGGTGATGATTTTCTGACTGAAAGTGCCTGCATCTGCTCAAAAGGTTAATGCGGGTGCAAAGTAAGTGCACATCATGACACATTTGTTGATACCAGCCAGGAGCAAATATTAAGTAGCTTGTCTTTTAAAGAGAGAGATAAGGAAGAAAGGTTGTGAGGTTCTTGCCAATAAACATATATTCATCACAACTGATGCTCCTGTGCATCGCAATAACCCTGGCAGGAAGGGCTGGTAGTCTGAGCCCTGGACTGAAAACCAGGACATCTGAGTTGTAGCCCTACCTCTTGCCTTTTGCTGGGGCCTTTGGCAAGTGATTTAGAGCTAAATTAGGCTGCCTTCTCTTCCTAGGGAGTTAGTTTCACACATCTCCACTTTCTCCAACTGCAAAGTGAGAGTTTTTTTGCTTTTCTTGGAGACCCACAAACAAAAGTGTCTACAAATGAAAGAAAGAAGTGTCATCAGGTGTTACTATAGTGCTGTTGACACAGTACGTCTGGAAGGAAATGTGGAAAAGTTGCACCCCTGTATTTCAGTAAGAGGCAATAAAATACACTTCCCTTTAAAAGGGAAAAATTGTGGAATGATCTTAGAGAAATTGCTCTGAATATCTGCAGTGTATGTTTTTCAAATATGCACAGACATATATTTCTATATTTTAATATATTTTATGTGTGTATGAAAATACATGTAGGATGTGTGTGCATTTTAGGCTTTTTGTTTGGGATACATGATGCAATTTGAGGAGTGCCTTTTTCCTCTCTCTGTGTATGCCAATTCGTTTAAGCACTGTTATGCATATGTTTCTTTGTCTTTAAAGAATGTAATACTTACCCCACGAAGGTGTTGAGATAAGCATATTCTGTGTGATGGCTACCACTACTGAAAATATGTGACTGTTAAATTTCACTGCCTTTTTAACAAGCCTAACCTGTAGGCTGCGCCCAGCTTCAGTGGCAGGGTGCAATCCATGCAGGTAATTGGGATGCAGCTGCTGCGAGGGCCTTTTGGCATAGCCTGAGGTGCCCAGGAGCAGCGGCCTGGATGCACGCCGATGAAATAACCAGGAGGGCATTGCAATGCACACCCATTACCATCCCTCACAACCAGTATCATAATACTAATAAACCTTCGCTCCATGGATTAAAGCTCTCTGCACAGCGCATATCTTACGAGGAAGTCAAAATAATAAATAAGCCGCTTTGTAGGAAACTGCTTTATCAAATCACTGGATAATAGCCCAGCTTTTACAATTCTCTTTGAAATCATTTCTGTGGGGAAATGGTTCATGCATAAAATCCTGCGTCGCAGATTGGTTGGAAGAGATGAGAACAGGATGGCAGTAAAAAGGAAAAGCAAAGCCAATTTCACCGACATAATACAGTGACTATTCCACAATGCGTAAAATAATAAAGCTTGCAGTTAAAAAAAAAAAAAACACACTAAGGAAAATATGATTAGTGCCCAAGAGCAGCTGAGAAAAACGGTAGAGGGGAAATGGGAGTTCAGTCACATGACAATTTTTGGTGCTTAATTTCAGCAAATAAATTAGCCGACGTGTCTCCCTAGGGTTTTTCTCTGATTGAGGAGAGGGTCCGTCAGAGCTGAACTAACGCCTCCCCCGGAGCAAGGTCCCTCTCCCTATTGTACAGGGAGTCCAGAGAGGCTGTCAGCTCACTTAGTCTGTCTTTTAAATTGAGTGGTGTGAATAGTCTTCAAAATGCCTTTGGGTTTCCCTTTACCCAAAGATTGAGGGAATGCTCCTTTTCATTCTCAGCCACAGGAATTAAACAATAAGATCAAAATCTTGTAATCTCCTTGGGAATTCCTTTTAGCTGTATGGGATCTAAAATGCTGGTTTTCCCCTAAATTGCTGGGTAAATGAAGGCAGAGGCTAATCATACAGCTGGCTTCCGATGCAAACATTTCCGATGTCTGGTACGGTGCCATTTGTTTGGGATCGCCTATGAAACAAATATCTTGATCATTTTTAATACCTTTGCACACGTTTAAATGTCATTAAGCTGGTGCCTTATTGATTTTACGGTCTGTTTGCAGGAAGAATGACAGGACTCAAAATGAAGGTAAACTTTATTATTCCCATCTTTTTTTAGCCTTTCAAAGTACCAAGTTACGGAAAGGACCATCCTATAAAATAGAATCGCACTAGGATCTCCAAACAGGTGATATTTAGTGTATTGCTTTCAATAAAAACAGCACGACTAAGGATTTTGAATTTACAGCAGTATTATTCCTTCTGCCTCAGCGCTCTGTGGAACACATTACAACCAACAACCATGTATTATGTGAAAACTGCCATCTTAATTCTTCACCAGACAAATCTTAAAAGCACATGTCTGTACTGCAGGAATTTGCAGGAAAAAAGCCTGACATTTTAATTTAAAAAACAAGATGCAATTTTTAAATTTGCAACTATCTCCCTTCTCAGGAAATGATCCCCTACGATTTCTTAATAGCAGCAAAAACACCAAAAGGGAAATACTTGCTGGTCTTCGGGTGTGCTTGTTCTCCAATGAAACAGTCTGAATGTGCAGATGGAGGACTTTGGATTTGAGGGAGAAAAGATTTCTGGGTGAAGTTCAGCCTACAAAGCAGTTTGTTTTGTGTGCAGGAGGTTTCTTACAATATCAGTATCGCAAAATGAAATTGCTTACAACTTCCTCTGCCTTTCCAGCTTCGATGTTTGGGTTTTTTTTCCTGAGACATAGTTTTAGTTGTGTCTGTCCCACACCTCGTGACCATCACTCGGAGAGAGGAATGTTGGGTTTTTACTGTACCGCTTACTGTACTGCCTTCGCTGTGGGAACTGTCATTGAAACAAAAGGTCTCAAGGACTGGGAAGGAAATATGCAGTCATTCTGTGCAGTTATGAAAATTGCTGTGAATGCAAATTATCTCTAGCTTTATAGAAAGTGTTTTCTGCTGAACACCAATAGTGCCTTCAATGGTGAAAGGCATATAGAGTTATTCGCACGGGAAAACTAGTATAAGGGAAGGTCTTGATTCGTTATGTTCAGTGTAATTTTTAACCTTAAACTAAGAAAGAAATCCATGGAAACATGGAAGCTTGAAACTTTAAGTGATCTACTCACAACATGCTTTAGGTTTGTTAAAGGATTTGCAAACTTTTTGATGAGTTTCATCTACTTTCCAGATGTCATTGTAGAAGCAAATGTAAGATTACCAGTTGCTATAAAAACTTCCTGCAGCTCTATTAACAAGTTTCCCATGATGTAATTAGGAAGAAGGTGCAGTGTTTTCTTTGGCATCCATGGGTAAAATGCTGCGTGTAGTTATACTGCTGTAAACCCAGGGCAACTCGGTTCATTTTAATGAAGTTATTTTGGACTTAGTTCATGTGGAATTTGGCTATACCTTTATCTATAGCTGGATATCTTCCCTGGGGGGCAAATACAACAAAGGTTGTACATTTTCTTTAGCTTTTGTATAGGAAGATGCTATTTTCAATATCAAGAAGGTTACTATTATCCCAACCAAGATGAATGCTATAAAATCTTTTAGGTCCAGCTTTGGGTTAGTGTTCAGATGTGTCCATAACTTGCTTGAATAAGCTGGAGCATGTGCAAGTGCTGAAGTTAGGGCCTTCAGCCCTCTCCTCTGTCTCTTACTCCTCTCTGTTCGCTAATCTGTTACATGAGGGTCATGGTCAAGAACCATTTTTGGAGTCTGATGGCACATTTCTAACCAAAAACAATTACCTCCTCCTTATTTGAGCCACCCGAAGTCTCTGGTAGTCGGAAGGTTGGTACTAGTGCCAGTTTCTCTGTACCACTGCTGTAGGTAGGTGACTTTGGACTGATACCAAACACAGGCACATTCCTTAGTGTTTCTCACAAAACACAAAAACTGCTTTGGACATGGAATCTACATATCATTTCTCATCCAGAGAAGCCTGCACACAAATGGCCTTTGCATAAGGCATTGTTGGCTTCTTTCTTTTTTCTAAATGAATAACAAACAAAAATAAAGGGAACTAGAAGGGGAAAAATTAAGTTTTAATGGAAACACATTTCATCTTTTGTTTTCTGCTTGCCATAAAACATTAACATAGTAAACACATTGATCTTTGCTCTTAAATTCTTTAATAACATACAGTATTTTGAGTTTTGTCATGGCTAAGGTATTGTTAAACCACGTTCTGTTGCTGGTCGCATTCAAACCTCTATTGTCACAGTTCTTCAACATCAAACTACATTTTTTAAAATAAAGGTTGTGTGTAACCCACTTTTGTGATAGACACCTTCGTTAAAAGGTCTCCCTTTATTGAGGGATGTTTCATTACATTAGTAGTAATGGTGTTTTCTGAACAAAACTGCTTTTTCTTGGGACATAGTTCAAAGTCCATGTATTTCTGTGGCCAGCTCCTGCTTTGTGCCATACAGTACCTTTCTGAATGCTGCACCCCCACATGAGCAAAGCTTTTATAGGATGCTCTGAAACATTATATTTGAGACAGCTAATCCAGGACTGTTACCATGGTGTTAGAATAGCTGACAGAGCTATTTGAAATAGGGGTATGTAAAAAAAAAAAAGAGAAAGTGTCACTTTGGTCCACTTTTCAGAGTGGTTGGTGTTATAATATATAACCTTTTTTTTTCTTTTTTAACGCAGTGTAGTTCACAATAATTTAAAATACTCTATAGACATTTAAACGATATACAATAATATAACTTAATTGGATTCCTCAATTGTACTTAACAAATACTATTCTAATATATTTACAGTATCTAGTACCATAAGACTGTGCATTACTGTGCTTTGGAGCTTTTTTTGCTTCCTGTCAAGAATGTAGTAAAAGTACAGTATATCACTATTATTCAACAACAATAGCCATGAATCAAGGGGACTTTAAATTCTATGGAGTGACTCTAGCGTTTCTGGGGGCCCCTGTTGACTTCCATGGAGTTGCACTCGTTCACACCAAGGCTGAGTTTGAATTTCTAGCTGGTGTTTAGAAACCAACAGCAGCAACGAAAAAAAAAAAAAGAGCTCTTCAGTTTTGGATTGCTCCATGGGGGACTCATCAAAGGGTTCTGATTTTCAGAAGGAAAGTGCTTGGGATCAGAAAGGCAGGTCCTCTTGAGTACTCAAACAATGGTCTCCAGGTGATGAGTTACTTTTGATAATACAGGTCCATAAATTACAGAGGTAAGCCTGGCTCATTCACGTATCCAGCATGGGAACTGGTGGAGCAGTAGCCCAAGAGCCCCAAGAGCGCTGTGTGGTGTGGGAAGTGCTCCCATATCAGGTGGGGAGGGCTCATGGCTATGCAGCCTGTCAATAAAAGTAAAATGAAACAAAAGCTAGAAATGCAGATATGTAGATGTTAGGTAATTTTTAATCCGAGTTTTCAGAAAATCAGGTAGAGACCCTTGCTACAAGCAAACCTTTACGTGATTGAATGTGCTCTGTTATAAATGGGCATACCTGGCTCTTGGAGTTAAAACCACTAGATTTTACAGTAGTAAAATATCTGAGGAATTTTTTAAAATCTCTCATAGGGAAAAGGCATCTGAATTATAATTGAGTGCTGGTGTAAAAAGTCAGCTTCCTTCTTAACATTCATGTATTTACCAGGGGGGATGTTACCGCCAACCTTAGAATAACGACGAGACAGACTAACCCAAATTTTAGTTTTCTTATGCTTATGAAGTCACCACAGCTTGTAGGTTGCACCAACCTAGAGCTCAGCAACCATATTTTTGTTAACTTCTCAGTACATACTGAGCATAAGTTATTTAAAACTATTGGTAATATTAACTTTCAACCATTAAAGGCAAAATGCAATGCTTGGAAGATCCTGCCAGTGCATTCAACAGCAAAGCAAAACCTTTGATATTTGTGGAAGCATGTCTTTGTATCCTAAAACTCCCTACAAGGAGCTGAGAGCAGGTGCTCCACACCTCAAGCCTGAGTCTAGAAAGAGTCATTCTTATTCAGGAGGCAAGCGAGAAAAGTCTTTATCAAGCATTTGTAACCACAGTTTCGAGTGATCTTTTTGCTCAGTTCTGGTAATTGCTTAAGGCCTACAGTAATTGAACTCTCTAATAGTGGAGTGACAACAGATCAGTAGCATTGAAGAACTTAGGGAGAACCAAATACAAAAATCATAAAGTCAGAGTTCCAATAAGTTTACATTTAGTACAGAATTAAGACATAGCTACCCGTTAGTGCTTAGAATTTTTTGATACTATTAAAAACATAAATAATTATTTTTAATGTTCATTCAAAGAGTTCCAGTGTCACTGGCAGCTGATGTAATTTTGTGAACTTTATTTTTTCCAAACTGGTAGTGGAGTATTTCCGCCACAGATTTTTGTCTCCCTACCAGTTGTTTTCTCTCTACCTGTTTTCTTAGAAACCTAGGTTTTTGCAGCAAGACTGCTGTGTTCTAGTCAGTGAAGATTTAATTTCCGTAAAAAAAAAAAGTCTTTATTTGCACAGGACTTGGTGTTTTTGTTGTTGTAAGACAGGAGAAAGTGTCTTTTTCTTTTAAATTTCATGGGAGCTGCAATGCAATCAGCTTCTCTGATATGTATAACTTAAAACACTTACTGGGAGAACCTACAACACCCAGATTGTAGTTTTAAAAAAAAAAAAGCGAGAGAAAGTATCACGTGGTTGTCAACATCACCTTAATCCTGTTGCCCTTGTTTCCAAAGCAGTTACAACAGCCAGCCAGCCAAAATGCACCATCCTTAGAAGTGTAAGTAGTGGGGAGGGACTGGTTTTTGTGGTGTTGGTTGGTGGGTTGTTTGTTTTTTTTTTTCCCAAAGAAGATTAGATGTGCAAAATGATGCTGTCGTCGTTTGTTGTACTCCACTTTCTTCACTCGTGGTGATTTGTTCTGTTCATTCGCACACGATGCCGTTATTTGCAGGTGAACACCTCTGTCCGCTCACTACACGTGTTGCACTTCACAAAGCAGCACCAGTGGAATTTGCAATTACATTGCCACACCTTGGTGTACTGGTGTGTGTTGTACCCTCTTCCACAGCACATCATGTCACACCCATCCGCATTGGGAGAGGTACGGTTGCAGAGTCGTCCCTGGGTACCAACGCTCCCTGTGGAAGCATCTTCCTCACAGTAGTTGGGTGACTTTTCGATATAGACTAAATCCGTTTCCATGGGTTTCTGGTAACTCTTAATCTGCTTGATCTTCAGGAAGGTTGGCTGTCTTAGTCTACTGGCTCGTACCACCTCCACTTGCACTGCAGCATTGTATTTCTCTTTCAAAATATATCCAATCTCTCTGAATTTAGGAAGTGTGGTCCAGCAGGTCTTAGTTGTACAGGAACCTGAAACTCCGTGACATTTGCACTCCAGTTTCATTCTCTCTTCAAGAACCTATGTGTACAGACATTTGCATATTGTTACTGCAAGAAAACGGTATTGTAAGCTTGCCTAAATCTCAATCTGTTTAGTTCATACAAGTATTCATTACTGTTGGTTGAAATTTTTCAAATGCATGCTTATAAATCTTCTCACTTCCCAGCAGAATGCTTGTAACACATTCTGTTTTACATGGTGTCTGGTCGGAAACACAGTGTTTTGGCATTTTGTTAGAAAACATTTGCATTCTGTTTCCAAATATTGGAGAATATTTACGTAAGTTTCAGAAGACATGTCTGTAGAGCCAAAGTCACATGGGACTCCAGTGACAAAAAGTTTTCAAATCATTTACTTTTTGAAAAAAGAAAATATTGGTTTTTTAAAGTGTTGTAAGATTTAGAACATTTAATCTTAATTGCTTTAGGTAATGCTCAAAAAATTAAAAAAAAAAAAAAAAGACCAGTTTTAATAGCTTGGAACTATATATATTCAGTGAGACTGAATAGGCATTCATGTTCAGCGCATAATTAAAAATTTTGCCTCTACTGGCATTGATAATACCAGCATACCTATTAACTATTTAACCCACAGAGCACACCACCCCTTTAAAAGCAACACTCCTTCCAGCATCTAGCCCAACCACCAAGCAAATGTTCAGCCACAAATATATTTTTTGCACCAGGGCAATGACTGCACAACATTAGAGGAAATAAAATCCACTGAAGGATCCTGCTCAGCTGTGAGCCAAAAAGACGTGGGAGCATTTATTATTGCCATTGCTAGAGGAAGTTAACCTGGCAGAGGGTAATCCAGCATCAGATGGTCCCTATAATGGACCCAAATGCTGGAGGGTGCGTGGGCTCACGCTCCGCTCCTGACCTCCCAGCTCCGCTGCAGCCGAACCACGCCACGGTTGGCAAGTCCCTCCTTCCCTGGGCAGGGGTGTGTGCCCCAGGAAGGCAAGCAAATGCCCTCCTGCTCTGTGTGCGTGGTGGAGGGGAAACCAGCCTCACGGAAACGCCTCTCTGTTTTTCTGCCCTCGCGCTACCACTTAAGCCTGACCACAATTACACCCACAGTCATCATTAGCTTATGAAAATCAAGGCCTAAGAACAAAGCAAACTGATCTTTCCCCTTTGCAATAGGACGCTAACAAAGAAATATGAGCTACTGAGCTTGTCTTAAGGCATTACTGATGCTGCCGACCATCTCCTGTAGTGGTTTCACTGCAGATCCCAGAACATGACTGAAATGGGCAAAGGATAAAAGGGCCGAAATCTGAGTACAATGGCATAATGAAGTAGAAGGGAAGTAAAAAATGCTTACTGCTTAAGAAACTGGCCTTAAAATAAAAGCTGTACAGATCTGATTATCCCTGCAAATAGAGGGCACCCTCCTGAGTTGTTCGAGTTTCACTTAAATTGTACGTTTTGTTTTTTCCCGAATTTCTGGGGTTTCAATATTAAAGAGAATATTTGGTTTTGATTCTCCCTTGCCAACATGCAGTAGCAAGTACAAGATAGCTGAGCATCCTGCTCGAAAATACCTTAGACCTTCTGGAACCACAGGCTTTTCCCACGTCAAGGTCAAGTTATCCCACCAGAGGCAGAAAAGGTGATTTCCTGGAAGGTTTACTGGGTTAGAGAAGAAGCTACTATAGCTGCAACTACTCTGAAAAGAAAATCAGCAAGGCTGTGATGAGCTGCTGATTGGAAAGGCCACTGACAAACTTTATCACCTTCCTGTCTTCCCTATGGAAAAAACAGAAGCCAGAAAATTGCCGCCTTCTGCTGCGGTGGCTGTATTTCAGTAGCAGTGACTAGAGGGATGCCTTATGAAATTCTCCAGGGTCTTAAGGATTCCTCTATCTCTACCTGCCTGTGCAGAAGGACATGATTTTTCAAAGACCCCTCAAACAAGATTCCAGTCTTGGTTAAAGTAATCTATTGGTATTTAGATGTGCATGTAGAAGTGCTTGTAAGTTTTGGTTGATATTGCTGAAATACATTGGTGGTTGGTTGGTTGGTTTTTGGTTGTTTTTTTTTAAACTAGCCTGTTTCCACAGCTTTCTCAACCACTGGTCAACAAGCACTTGCATCCACGAGCACTGCAGCAAAATCCATAATAAAAAGTGGATGGAAGCAACTTTATCTCCACCTTCACCAGAGTGCTATAGGATCTAAGGACTTCCAGGAAAGTATTATCAATGGGATGGATCTGCCACACCTGATTCGTACTCCTCTTCTCCCTAAATAGTAAATCTTGCTGAAGAGTAGATTTGTGGTTTAGTACACGTTTTGTCATGTGTTTGTGATGTCTGTTTTATGGTTGAAAAGGCCAAGTCAGTGACATGCTCAGAGAGCAGGAGGAGGTGAAGCTTGTGAGGCTCCTTATTCTTTTGTGGGCTCAACACTCTGGATGCTGTTCCAAGGAGACTTCATTTCTGCCATTGGTGTGCTTCCCTACTACAACAGAAAGTGTCATTGTTCCTGAAAAACAAAAGATATCATCCATTCTGGTGTCCTAGGTGATGTCTTTGTGTATGTATATTTATATATGTATGTGTGTGTGTATATATATGTTTGCCTGCCTGTGTGTATTTTGTTGAGATGCTGTCATTTATATACAGCGCTGTCTGGCACCCTCTGTAGTACCATCTCCAAAAACTTTATCCCAAGTCTTGATTTCTTTTTTGTTGTTGTCCTTCTGAAGGTCCAGTTTCATAAGTCATTTTGGTGTTCAGAAATCTGATTTCACCGTTGTATTTTTTCAAAGGTTCTCACTGTTTGTGATTGTGGAAGAGCTTGCAAATGCAAGCCACACAGGCTCAAAAAAGCAGAAGTTTCATGAAGTATTAATTCATGATCCTGAAGCCAATCTCACAGGTTTTTTTTATTTTTTTGGAGGCTTCTCTCATGAATGTGGAATGCTTGGGGTTACAACACTGAGCGCAGGCCCAATCATCAGGTAGTTAAATTCCTGAATGCTATAATTTGTGTGCCCACAGTCAGCTGTGGGTATAAAATCATGCCCAGAAACTTGGAGGTCAGGGAATACAAGGCCCAAACTAAGCAGATTCTGAGCAAGATTTTTTTTCCAGCACAGTCCGGCTTTCCCAGAGGTATGTCTGCCTGCATGGTATCTTGAGTGGCTTCCCACTTGCCAGCAAGGTGCCACCAGACCTGGCAAAGTTGGTAGGATTTGACCCTGTTTGCTCTATGCTGTGAATGAAGAGCAACTAATGTTTTTCTTCCTAAATGTCCCACCAGCTCAGTTTTCCTCCGAAAAATTCCCATCAAAGCTTTGACCCTGAGCCTTAAAGGTACTTATTTACTCAAATCTAATAGAGTATGCCAAGCAAGGTGCCTGATTAAAGATTGAAAATCATTAGCTCGTACGACCCACTCGCTCAGCAGTTTCATTTGTCATATGTCAGTGCCTCATATCTAATCTTGAATGGTTTACAGCAAGATCTACCTCCCAGAGCAAATTCCCATCGTCAGACTGCGCTGCCTCAGACTAATCATAGGAACATTCCTTAGGTCCCTTTTCCACATACAGGCCCACTCCCACCCCAGTATGATCTTGCCAAGTAAAATTTTCTAACTACTGCTACTTTGTTAAATGAATTGTGAAATATAATGTTAAAGCTTTCTTATCCCACATATTTTTATACCTATATAAATCATATACCGAAAATGCAATTTGAGGGTTGTCTGGTGCCAGTTAAGTAGAAAAAGACTTGCGAAGACTGAAATAAAACAAAGTGATACACATGAAAAGAAATTCATCTTTTCAAGTTCCATATCTAGACCCAACTGCATAACATCAGTTACAGTTTCTGTGCATATTAAAAATCCTATCTGGATAAAATATGTAAAAACAATAGTAACATTTTGTGTGTGTTTGTTTTGGCTTGCCTGTTCTGGTTTGTGTTTTCCTTAGTGGAAATGCACATTTTTGGACCAGATGTTGAATGTAACAAAATCCATATTACTTTTTGACTGCAGTATCAAAAAGAAATAGAAGATTTTAGGAGTTTCCCCCCGTCAAATATGCAAGTGATCAACTTTTGTTTTGGGTAATACTAGTACCAAAAGAGGTGGATTCTCATCTTAAAATGTCACCAGCCCTTTGATACTCGATGAGAGCCGATGGCTTGCCGGTGACCTGTGGGCACGACCTAACCTAAGTCTCAGTGGATCCTGGGGTCCACTACTGCTCTCAAAATGCTGATCTCCTGGACCTCTCTGGGAAACAAAGTTGGGCTTGTTTGGGTTTGGCTTTTTAACTTGGATAGTAGGGTGTAATGCTACCTCTCGAATACAAATGTCCTGAAAATATTCTTCATTAATAGCAGATCATGGAGCCCAAAATTGAGCAGTTCATGTCATATCTCCTCCGGTTGTGCCCAGCCCTGTGAAGAGGAGATGTGGAGCCGGCTGGAGAGGAACACAGGTCCTTCAGCTGCATATTTTTCTTTCTGCTCCTCTGTGAGGCTGCTCCATTGAGCAGCAAAACACTATTTATACTCTGTGGGATGGCAGATGAGGAGCTGAATTACTATGCCTACTCCCTCTCTTGTCACATTCCTATTTTTCTTATCATTTAGTTTCATGGGAGGCAGGGAGCCTCTGCTTCGCAGCAGGTAGTATGCAGTCACAGAGTGAGACGGCTTTTCCCTGGCACTGGCCAGAGCTCAGCAGGACTGGGTACCCTCTGATGTACCAAGAGGCATCAATTCACCTCCTTCTACTCTGCACCTGCCTCCCTAGGTGAGGCACCCACTCCCGTAGTATCCCCACTGAATGCACTAAAAAAAACTGAAGAAAGCCCACTGCTCTCTTTACCTAAGTTCTCCTCTTGGCTAGCAGGAAAATCCTGGGATTGTGCTACTCATGAGATGTAAGTCCCCAAGACTATGTGGATGGGCTATAGAGCCTTACCATCTATGCCTCTTCTCTACTTTCTAGAAGAAGGGAAAATAGCTTTAAAGTTTGAACGGTAAACTGCTGCAATTAGTTAAAACTTTCTGAAATTTATTTTTTACAGTGAAATGTTGCAAAAAAAGAAAAAAAGTCTTGAGAAGCGTCCTTTAAATCATTCCCAAACAAAGTGAGATTGTAGTATTTCACTCTCTTTTCTATGGGATTTGCTGCCAAGCTTGAAGGTCAGATTTTAAACATCATCTTAAAGGGATGAAAACATTTCATTACCTTTTTTATTCTGTCAAGCAATATAGAGATGTTAGTTTTGTCAGGGGCGCGGTAGTATTTTACTAGATGGATGATATCTGTCTTGTATACATTGCATGGTATGCATGGGCATGCGCATCTCTAGAATAAACCCATTTAGCAAATCCTAAAATATTTGGTTATTTCCCCCCTCTAATTTTAAAGCAAAATGTTCAAAAAGTAGGATAGTACCAGATGTAGCTTCTGGCAGTCAATGCTAAGGGTGTGTTTCTGGAAGAAAAAAACAGGCTAGTAAATCCAGCCCAACTGGAAGCAGGAGAACTATCCTCATGAGATTTTGAGCCAAAGCTTGCATATTCAGGACATATGGATAAGCATTAGTTCTCCATCCAACCCACCCAAGCTGTAACACCAAACTTTTTGAAATTGGATTTATATCTGTCTGCAAATCAATTTAAATGGGAAAGCGGAAAGTATGCCATCAAGCAAAACTATCGAAAGCTTTTCTTTCATGAGTGTTCTCACAAGGGATGTGCAGCGAATATTTTGTCTCTTTCAGAGAAAGGAACTTTCAGCAAATGATGGACTCAGGGCTGTAAAACCTGGAAAGTTGCATTCTTTAAATCGCTGAAATGACTTAGGAAGCAAAGTCACATTTTGAGAAATATTTTAGGCTTCCAGGAGTATAAAATTAGTTTGCTTTCACTTTTGAAACTGGGAGTCAGTCTCCACTGTGACTTTGGAGAATTTTTCTAGGGATTGTTTCTTATCTTTATGTCCTGTTAGGTGACAGTGAGGACAGTTTACAATATATTAGGGCATGCTGTGCATCTTGCAGAAGTGAGCTTACTAATTCAAATATTTCGTGTGAAATGAGCTAACACTTTCTTACGTATTTTATGCACAAACAAGACATAAATATAAATAATTCTATACACACACCCTACATATATAGATATGTGTGTGTGTGTGTGTGTGTACATAGATGTATCATGTGAATGGTGACCAACCAATCACCTCATTAGCTGTTCTACTGCCAAAGCACGTCAGCAAAAAATCCTTCCCAGTACCACAGTCCTGTGGCGCCAGGAACTGTGAGAACGAGCCATGGCTTAGATGGAAATGTTGTCCCAAGTAATTGAATAATCTCTTCCGAAGAGAGTCTGAATTTCTTTTTTTTTTCTGTTTGTCCCCACACTCTCATTGTTTCAAATGTAAAATAAGATGTTGTCATCTTCCAGGCATTCCAAAAAAACAACAAGAAAACCCCATCGACGTTACAAAGGAATAAATATTGGGATAGTACCAGGCTGAGTTGCTGGCAGTCAGTGTGATGGGTGTGTTTCTGGAAGGGTAAGAACTAGACCAACTTTTTCTCCACATAACCACAGTTATTGTCTATCATAAGAGCCTAATTGATTGATAAACTGTTAGAAATATTTCTTTTCTCTTTTTGGTAAAAGCTGTGCTCTCCTACCAATTTGTCAGCTTGTTCTGTTAGCTGCCCCCCTCAAAAACAAACAAACAGAAAAACCCATTTTTATAACTGAGATTCCCCATGAGAGGCAGTCATTGTTTTGAAGCTTTCAACAAAAAGTTAAGATTAATGGCATACGTTCCCAGATGTTACTCTTTCTAAGTTCGTTTACCCCAGAATAAAGATACTTGTTTCTAAATATACATGGTAGAAAGCTGTCTCATAAAACAGCTTCAAAGCTTACTTGGTTTTGTTGGTATTTAATTTTTCATTACTCTATCAAAGTTTTGCCCACAGATCGCTCTGTAACCATTCAGATTTGGAACAAACCATTTTTTCAGTAACATTTGCATTAGACTTACACTAGTAATCCTTTTGGGGCTTGTTTTCATTTGCCGCACTTGTACTTTCCATCCTGAATCATAGCGGCCATTTAAAACGTGATGGTGAAGTTACCCACTTCGATTTTTTATGCAGCGCAGTGCTGGTTTGCTGCAAAGCATGAATCTTCCATCAGTAGCATCTCCTGTCACCAGGAATCGCTAAGCATTTATTTCTTCCAAATGGCACTGATGGCAAGTTTATTATTTTGTCGCTAGTGCTATTCATTACAAATTTACTAGAAACTAGCACAAATCTGCCACTAGTTGAAATAGGTCTTAGAAATGCAGTGCAGAGCAATTAGAGGCTTCATTCTTTCCAGTCATCAGAAATTCCCTGAAAAGCCTAAATATCATCTGTTTTCAAGGAGGTACTTCATCAAGGCATTTTGCTGACCATCTCAGCCTCAGACTGAGTCTGAGTTAAAGAACCCCCAGAATAGTTTCTCCCCATCTGTTTGCAAAGTTTGTGCTTTTTTTTCCTCGAAGAGAAATTCCTCAGGACTCTATTTTTAACAACAGTGAAATAGCAGCAGGCTTTTGAAAGCAACCCTATGAGAGCAAAACATGATAGTCACTGCTATAGTTAGCAATGCCTCTCACTCCCAGGTGTGTCTGGGACAAGTGCTGGAGGAGAGAGAGGACAGGCAAAATTCCTGCCCCAGGACATGAAAAATTGCATGCGATGGTATAAAATAGCATCCAAATAATTGCTCTGGGGGCAAAACTGCTGGTCAGAGTCCTGGATAGTGATGGTAGCAATGGGCACCTGGTAGAGGTCTAATGAGGTCATCAGGGGCCTTCCACTGACTTCAGAGCAAGTTGGAAAAAACTGTAGGGGAGGTTGGAAGCTCTTTGCATCCTTTTTTCCTCATGTTTCTGTCTTAGGAGGCTCTGGGATTTAAAGAGAAGACTGAAATGAAGATAATGGATTTATTGGCTAAATATTGTTGTTACCTAACTCAGAAAGCCAATTCAGTACGAATTAAGCGAGGACTGAATAAAAGCTGTGAGCCTTACCATTATAGATTTAAATGAGGGGTGGGAGGGGTGCGGGGGGATGTTAATAAAGAAAGTGCTGTGAAATATAAGACCTTGGGAAATGGACCAATGTTCATATAATCAAGTTGTTGGATTTTTTTCCCTGTACCAATTTTGATAAGATTGAACTGTAACTAAGAAATATTTTAATGGTTGTCAGAATCTCTGTAGGAAGCTACAAAAGTATATATTTCCTTTACTGCCTTGGCATTCCCATCCTAAGGTTGAAAAGATTATTTGAGAACTTCTGAAGTAACAGAGAGATAAAAAAAACCTGAGTTGCCTGTGGTTTCCTTTTTACCTTTTATTCCTCTTCAGAACAAGGGAAAAATATCCTTACTTTGGTCCCTAGTAATAGTAGTCATGAACCGGAAGCTTGGCTCCAAACTCTTTCCAAATTTTAAGACAAGTCACATTCAGATCAGCAGGATGGTACTGACAGAGTCTTACTCAGAGAGGTATGAGCTTTTCCTGGTCGTGTCGTGAGATTTTGGAATGGGAAAGGAGAAAGATGGAAGTTCAGTGTTGTGCTTCAGACATAAAGGCAGTATTTCTGACTTGAGTGTGAATAAGGACCATGTGGACTATGTCTGAATGACATCCACAAATAAGCAAATTTTCCTGATTTCAGATTTTGTGTCAGGCTCACAATTCAATCTAGATTCTACCCAGGACCTCCAAAACTGCCAAATTTCAGGTGGATGTAAGTCAGATTTCAAGTTTGCCTGGATTCTCAGAAGGGACTTGAGATTTCACGTCAAAATTATGCGAAACTCTGTGGCTGCTTTCGTAAACATCCAACCCAGAAAACAAAGAGAACATATCCTAGTTTCCAGAGTTTTGTTCTAAGCTTGAGTTTCAGTCAGTCTCAAATTCAGAATGCCTAATTTATACAAACAGCGGGTGATCTCAGATGAACCAAAATCACTAAGTATCATATACTGTACAACTTTGCATATTCATTTCGTGGGAATGTATGTCATAACACCAACGTTATTTCTAAACATGGCCCCCAAACCATCTTTTATATAAGTGCATTCCTCAGGATTTGATGGATTGTACTTAAAAACAAAAAGCCGCACCAAATCCTTTCAATCATCTTTAGCTTTTGAAAGTGATATGCTACATTAATGATTACAATGAAAATACATGGGTATTACTGAAAACTGCCAACAACAAAAAAAGTGTGGGCATTCCAAAATACTATTTATGAAAAAGTGTTCTTGGGAAAAAAACCTCTATTGTCAGTATTTACAAGCCTTTTTACTCCCATCTCAAAAACACAAAAGTGACTGTTATAATTTGGTTTTGCAAGAACATTTGCAGAAAAGTAAGTTTGTAGAAATGTTAACAGAAATACATTTGCACGAATGCTGCTACCAGAAATATCTGTAAAAACATGCACTTCTTTGGTTTGCTTATGTCCCCCTGCTTATGAAATTCTGATGAAGAGTAAAAATACAATTTGCTTCACAAGAATCAGCAATGCGGTCTAATGGGTACTGGACGATATTTAGAACTGGAGGACCTGGGATCAGTGCCTGGCACAGGTACTGAGCCACCTTCTATTCTCAGGCAAGGGACTTCACTATGCTCCATCTATGCATTCACTTTTGCTCTTTTGCTCCTCTTTTCCATCTAAATGGTAACATGTTTAAAACAGGACATGCACCAACATCTCCAGGGGGCATGGCACAGCGCCCACCACAGAGGGCTGCCAGTTTAAGCAGGGATCACCATGCATCTAGCAGTAATGCTCCCTTGCAAGTTTAACATGTGGCTTCCATCTTCTTTAGCATCCAAATGCAATGCATGATGCTGAGGTGAAATGCCCAGGCTAAAAGACCTGGAGCTGGTCTTCCAAGCTGCAATACTGCAGTGTGAGGTGTTCTTACCTCCTAACAGAGCAAGTTTTCAGAAAAAAAAAAAAAAAAAGATTGTGCCCCTCTTAAGGATGCTTTTCTGTCTGGCTCTTCAGTCAGCTGTCTCCTTCACATCTGGAGACCTCAGTATTAAGCATCAATTGAGTATCAAGCCTCAATGAAGTATCAAGCCTGTCTCTACATTTGAGGTTATGCCCCATAACTGATCTCTTTCACCACTTTGAATTTATATAATGCTTTCATCCCAATGCATAACTGCCCGTACACCACCTTCAGTCTGTGCAACCAGCTGCAATCCCCAGGAGATTTTATTGCATGGACTGGGTGTTAATAAGCATTCTCTGAAATACAAGTAGTAAAATATTTGTGCAGCTTCTGCCACCACCAATTCAACCATCCCTGCCCACCTCAGCAGCTAGTGCTTGGTGTAGGACTGAAAGCACACACTGTTTTAGGGAAGAAAATTTCAGCCACACCTTGGGGGCTAGGTGTGGAGTCTCCTACAACACTGGAGGGTAGGAGCGGCATTTTTTTACCTGGTAATAACACTTTGAAGGGTATAGTAAAATCTCCTGAGGTAGGTATATATTATGCAGAAAGATTTGTTATACTTTTTAAAGGGCAAGATTTGAGAGCTGTAAGGATTGTTTTTCAATGGACACAAATCAACGTAGCTCCATGATGTTTATTGTTTCCATTGCAAGAAACTCAGTCATGGTTGCAGACATAAAACTTTCTTCTTCCAAAGTGACACTTATGCAGCTGTTTGTAGTCCGCCAGCGCGAAATGGACAATTGTGCATTTGCTATGAAGTGTGTATTTCATTAGAACTGTCATCAAATAAATGTTTGCGTTTTGGATGGAATAAATAGCTGCAAGTGCTGTGAGAGTTCAGCAATGCAGACACTCGGTCCTGTCCCATCACAAGCCCTGACATCTCTTCATAGATTTTTGCAAAGGAGATGAAAAGCAAAGATTTATCGTTATGCCAAACAGCTCCAGCAAAGTCCTCTCTGTTATCAGTGGGACTGAAAAGAAAGCTTAGGAAGCAGAAATGTTTAAGGGAGTATCTGTAATACACGGCCAGCTCTGAATAAAAAGAAACAGCAGCAAAATGTAAACATTAGATGCCGTCAGGTAACTTGATGTGGGTGTGTGATAACAGCAGAGGGAGGGATAAGTTCTTGGGGAATGCTTCCTGCCACCAAGCCAACCTCCCCCCGTCCTCCAGCACACACGTTTCCCCATCCCTCATCCTTTCTGGAATACCTTTCTTCCAGCCTCATTGTTGTGCAAGTTCATCAGCCTCCGTGCATTCTTTTTGATTTCTCGGGCATCAACAAACCTCCGGGAGAACTCAATGCCGTATCTGATATCCGCAGAGCAGCCTCCCCACTTCCAGCCCTCCTCCTGGTTGTAGTAGCCCTGTTTCTCTCGGTCACAGCCACAGTTGCTGAGGTTGCCCTGGCTGCAGGCGGCCGTGACAGCGTGTGCAACCCCGGCAGCAGTAATGGCATAGGTGAACGCAGCTTCCCTGCTTCCTGTGGAGAGAAGCCAAAAGCTGATGGGTTGGCAGAAAGGCAGCACTTACTAAAGAAAGTACACACATTATCTACAGAAATGGTGTCAAGCAAGAGTGCAAGGAGGGCATTACTTCTGGTGGGTAATTCTCACCCTTACAGAATTACATACATGTTTAAAATGTTTGGCTCAACTGGGGCATATTACCCCAGCTAAGCACCAGCCATATGACAGCCTCCCCAGCCCCCTTCACAAGAGGGGAATTTGGCAATGAGTGCAAGCAGCAGTAAGGTGAGGCAACATGATTTGTTTTTACGCCGCCTGGTCAGGTCTATATCAGATAAATTATAAGCGAGTCACTGGTGGCAATGCTCACCAGAAAACAATAGTTACCTCTAACTGTTGGCACTGCAAGGAAAAGGAAAAACGTTCAGACAACATAAGGAATACCACATCCTTTCAGGTGTGCAAGAGGGCTAGGACACAAATGGGGAAGATTATTAATCCACCTTTATATATTCTCCAGCGGCACCGGTTAGTGATGCTGAGTGTAAAGTGTTGCAAGAGAGGAATGTAGAGGCAAGAGCTAGGTAGGTTTTGTTTTCTTTCAATGTGAACTAGAGACTACTCCTTTCCCTTGCTGACCTCTTGTATGTTAGTTTTGCTGTAACTACCCTTTTCCACTCTCACTCCAACTCAAACCTTGGCTATCGAGCATACGAGGGGCATGGACGTGCTGTGGCACCATTATTTCCTCTCCAAAACAAGTGAGATACTGTTGTGGAAGCACAGTCCTATTTAAAAAAAAAAAAAAAAGTCCTTTTACTAAAAAGTTCTGTCTGGTTTTCTGTGGTGCCACTAGTTGCCAAGGTTCCTCGTTCCTAATTCCATGTTATAGCTATTGAGTATATGAAGAGAGGCAAATAAACCTCCTTTCTTTACTCGACACTGGCTGAGTTGCATGTGGGATGCACATAAGTGAGACACAAAGGCAGAAGATTGAAAGGGGTGCTGCAGCCCATTCATGCTCTCACATGAGACCGCACTCTGTCATTGGGTTAATGTAGGGCTGGATCATGGCCCTTGGTGTTTTGCTGTTCTTATTTATAACATTTACCTACAAACTGCCTTCTCAGTGCTATCCTCATTTTCTTCTGTGTGTTTATCTGGTGATAAACAGATGATCTTGTAACACCGCAGTGAAAGAATAGCTGTGAAGAATTTGCAGAAAGTTGCTGAAATGCTTTAATGACCACACACAGAGATTTAACGTTGTTAGTGGATGTGGAAATGGAAAAAAAGAACAAACTTTCCAGAGGAGAAAAAAATACCAAAAACCTAAAAAAAGCTATTTCTATTTTTTTTTATTTTAGGATTCACAGATATATAACCATTTTGGAATGACCAGTGCACAGTGTGGGGTTTTTTTATGTCTTCTATTTTGTATTTAGATAGATAGCTTCCTAAAAGGTTACAGCACTACCAGATATGAGAAAGATACTACAAGAAACAACCATAAACTGGTTTTTGGCACCATTTGCTTGTTTCTCCAAAGTAGTAAAAAAAGGAACTTAAGGTAAGAGAAAAATAAAAGCATGCTATGTTCTTTAGGTACCAAAAAGGTTAAACTGAGTTGTGTATTATTTGAGTCCATCATGCAATAGAAAGACTGACTTTGCTTTCAGACACAGAAGTGTTTTGTTGGGGTGTACTATGTGTGTAGTCTGGTTCAGTGGTTCCCAAACCGTGGTCCGCAGAACACTGGTGGTCCAGGAGGCCATGGTAAAGGGTTCACAGCTAATCCACAGAGCTATATTAAACACTGTTTTTAATAGTGTTTTCAATTAAAAGTTTGATGATAATGATGCCTGGTGGTCCACAAGAAATTCTGAGGGTTGATAGCAATCCAAAAAAGTTTGGGAAGCTCTGTTGTAGTTCCTAGTGTGTTCTCTAAAAGTACATATCAATATTCACTCCTCTCTTCTTCACCCACCAGCTGTAAGTCAAAGCCAAGACCCAAGTTTTAACATGTATCCTGTTGACTTGCAGGATTTCTTTCTTCATCTCCTTTAAAAAAATACATAAATCTATTCTTATTCTATAAATTGAAATATTGGAAATATGATGTATAATGGTAACTACATATATCAATACATTTTTCTTCCTCTTCAGGATGAGAGTAAATCAAAGTGCAAAATCAGACCCAGGAAAATTTTTTAGTTCAGGCACCTTCAAAACACATGTAGAAACGCTTATAAACATAAAGCAGGAACATATTCCTGTCAGGGACCATAGCAGCTGTGAGCTACAGCTCAGTAGACTTATTCAGAGATTAACCAGAGAGAGGTTGCTTACATTTTATGTTTAATATCAATATATACCACATGTATCCAGAGTAGAAGATAAGCCATTTTATCACGGCCACTGTGTGTGTGACCTGTCCATGAGTCTTCACGCGCTGCTTCCTTTGATCAGTTTTGTAAAACTAAAAAATATTCTGTCTGTGTCTGCCTCTTGCTCTCCCTCATTCCCATTACGCCCCTGATTACCTTCAGGAGCAGAGGAAAATATCTTTCTTTCATCCACTGAAGAGCTATAGCAGTGATGGAATTATCTCAAGTCATGGCATAATACCAAATGGAAACCATATCAACTCTCTGAAGGGATTACTATTCTTTTTCAATGCATCTCTAAAATAAGAAGGGCTCAGAAATAAGATCTGGCTTGCAAATCAGATTCCTTTTGCAAGTTAAGTTGTCCTGCTAAGAATTAAGGTTTTTCGGGTTTAGTTTTTTAACTAGAGGATGTTCCAAAACTTTGCTTGAACTTCACTGTAAGCATTACCTCAGCAGTTCTCTAAAGTCCTAGGATCAGTAGAGTCTATCAGAAAATGCTGATGAGGGAGGAAGGGTAACCTCTGTGCTCAAATAATGTGTATGCTGTACACAAAGCTTTCCATTAGCATGTCATCGCTTGGAATCAGTTCTAAGCAAGTCTTTGCTAGACAGCTAAAAATACTTAAGTAATGATTGCTGTGATACCTGAAAGGAGAACAATAATCTCATTTTATGGAATATTTTGGGATCTCAAAAATATTTTTATTCTACCATGAAAGAGAGACAAGTCTTTCCATAAATGTTCATGAAATGGAGAAAGATTATGAATAGCAGAAGAGAAGATTTGGAATTTGACCCAACTTTGAAGCTAGGTCCTTCTTTTTCCAGTGAATATCATGATCACCTATTTTTTTGGCACTCTATATGCTCAGAAGAAAAATTCTTGTTTGCTTCTTAATGTTTTCTGTCATGGAGACCAGAATAACTCTGTGGAGATTTTATTTTGGTAGAAAAGACATTTTTTGTGTGACCTTTGGATTTATCCATTTCCCTCTTATAAATGCCTGCTTTGGTGTCAAAGAAGACAGTTCTGATTTCATTCCCAAAACACAGAATGAATGTTTTCATGAGTAACATGAAAGTTACTTTGTCTGATTTAATATCTGTTTGATCTGATAACTGTCTGATCTAATAAGTCCAACAGGAGATCACCACTAGTACTAAATGAAGTGAAGCCTTTTGTCTTCGGTGAAGGTGCTGAAGATCACTGCCTGCAATCTGCCAGGCCATAAGCAAGATCTTGCCTGCGGTCTGCTGGTCTGAGTGACTGCCATTTGCCTGAGTTCATTTGCATTCTAACCCAGGGCTGTATCGTAAAAGTGCTCTAATATCAGCAATGCAGGCAGTTGATATTGGAACATTGCTTCCTTAAATGAGTGATTTCCGGCAAATAGGGTGAGAGGAGCCTATTTATCCATTGCTGGAGTTGTGGAACAGCCTATACCTCTAATTTAGATGTCATCTCTAAGTTGTAGACTGCTAACTGAGCACTAACGTTAGTAAGGTCTGATGTGGAAATTATTACAAGTCCTATAATTGCTGTCGTTTACTGCATTCTAACATGCACATATTCAGCAGCGTATTTTCAGCACGTAACCACAATCAACTGAGAATCATATATGTTAAATACATATTTTGATCATTCAGCTCTGATTGCAGGGTTAAAGATTTAACTGTTTTGTAATTATTTGCAAGGCGTTTATTCTTCTGAGTAACTAGATGAGAATATTACTATTCCACACATCATTTTGAAGTATCTTATGTCAGCAGCTAGATGAGTAAGAGTGCCACTGAATGTCAACCATTAGAACTGTAATTTAACTTGAGGTATCAAACTGTAGAATATATACTGTTTAGCCAGTAATTTGCTAAATCTTGGATCAACAATGATAGAGAAAAATACTACACACTGCTGTTAAACAAAACAAATTCCTTGTGTACTTACACCATCTCTAGACACCAGATTGATTGTATGACACAATACAATATAGGTCAGTGGTAAGAAGAAATGAACCATGGCAGAAGTGTTATATTTTTGCCAAACCTATCCTTTTCAACAAGTCTTCTTTCGTGAGTGAAAGCTGAGGTCATATTGAGTCTTTTTTTTTTTTTATGGGCAAAAACCAATAGATACATCTAGATGACTAAACTAAAAGCTCAGATAATGGCACCCCAAGCAGGGCTGGATGAAGACTTTTACAGATGAGTTTAGTTCCTTTGTAATTTTGTGTTTTATTCAACATGCTCATTAGCAATTCTCAAGGAAAATAGTCAGGCTCTTCTCTTTGGGTTTGATCCAAGGGCAATACAAGTCAGTGAGACTTTTCTCACTGTCTGGAGCAGATCCTTTCTTTATTTGCAGGCGATCGGGGGAGTGAAGAGGTTGCATTAATTGCATTAATTTGGGGGTTCTTGGTTTATAATCCAAACTGGTTTAATCTAAATGGGTTTAATTTCTGTATCTCTCTAATTTACTATATCCAGTGCTGCATGTGAGAACTGTGGACCATTGAAATCACTTTGTAGAAGCAGAAAAAAAGACCATAGAAAAGCAGGGCTGGCAGGAACCTCAGGAGGGTCTCTAAGTCCATCCCTCAACCCTAACATAGGCTAGTAACACAGGTGTCCTTCACAACAGCTTTTCCTTTGTCCTGTTCTTAAAAGTCTTCAGTGGTGGGGATTCCACAGTCAGTTCCAGTGCCTCGGGGCCCTTACTGGTACACAATTTACTAATATTAACAGGAAACTTTCTGAGTGTAAACCAACCGCTGCTTCTCTACAGATGCTAAGAACTGATTGCTCCCTTCTTCTAGCAACAGCCTTTAAATATTTAAAGACTTTCACCTCTTTCTGGGTGTGTTCCTAGAACACAGAGCTGTTTCAGGAGCTCTGATCTTTCCCCCTGCTCTCCCCGGGCTTTCCCAGTGGGCTGGCCTGTGCCTTGCGGTGCGGTGCCAGAGATGCAACAGGGAGCTCCAACTGAGGCCTCCACTGCTCGGGGCTAGAGCAGAAGGAGCGCTTCATATGTCTTGCATGCTACACTCCTGTTTACTCATGCCAGCATGGTGTTTTCACAGCAGCAGGACATTTTTGACTCTTACTCGGTTTGCAGTCGTCTTCTGTGCAGCTGCTATCACACCAGATGTTTCCCATCTTGCATTTGTACAGCTGATTATTCCCACATACAGATACTCATGTATTTGAATTTCTGATTTGACTCCTCTTTCTTTTTTTTTTTTCCTTTTTTCTTCTTTTCCAGACCATTTCCTCATGATCATTTTCAATTTTGACCCAAAACTGAGGGTCCCTACAGACCCTCCCAGCCTGACATAAATTGTAAATTCAATACACACAGCTTATTCCCTTGGTCAAGTCCAGGGTATAATACTGACTGGTACCAGATCCAGCACAGATCACAACGCAAATCCAGTTAGTGCATCTTTCCGTTTTGATAACTACCCTCCAAGTATGATTTCCAGATAGTATGCACCCATTTGGTTAACTTTTTCTTAGTTTTCTTATAAGAATATCATATAAAGCAGTGTCATTTAAGTCCAAGATATATGGTACAAACTGCTGCTTCTCTGTCTCTGAGGCCCTGGGTGGCAAAAGAAGGAAATTAGATGATTTGTTCTTCACACATCCTTGTTGACTGTTATTCGTTTCCTTGTTCTCAGTTATGAGCTTACAAATGGGTTTTTATTCCCATATTTTTTCATTTACTGAAGTTAAGCTGATTGGTTCTATAATTCCTTTCTCTTTTTCTTTTAAACAAAGACAATACATTTGTCTTTTTAATTCTTCTTAAACAGAACTCACCATAACTTTTCAGTGCTAATGGCTGTCAGGAGTAATGGCTCTAAAATGCCTGAGATGAGGGACAGCTAACTGGAAAGCATTCAACCTGGACAAATCCTTCCCTCTCTCTAATGCTGAGATGGTATTCTTCTGTTGATTAAATTAGTTCTATAACCATCTGCTCAGCACTGACCTTTTTAGTGAAGGCTGATGCAAGAAGTGCTTGGCCTTCTTGACATCATCCTTGGTTTACAATCTCCTCAGGGGTCCACTCCACTGGGCAGTGGACTAGCTTTTTTCTTCGTCTTCCACTGCTGGACAAAGTACCAACTGAATGATTACTGTGTAGCCTGTTTTCAAAAAAACAGATATAGTCATCTGTGGTCATGAGGTTCCTCTTGTAGCACCTGTGCTTAGAATTGGTCCTGAATGATGAACCTGGTGTAGATCAAGTATCTGTTACTCTCGCAAGACTTTCAGGTCAAATCTGATGGAGTCTTCCAATGGTGATGTTGGGTAATGTTTTCTTTACAATACATGTTTGTTTCACATTTCCATCCTAGTGGGTTTTTTTCTACTACAGTCTATTTAAAAGAATCTTGTTTAATTTTGCTTCATCCAGACAGAGCTAGAGCTGGAGTTGCACGTGTTTTCAGTGGCTTCTTCCTAGACTTCTTATAATGTCTATTTCCAATTACACGTGGTTGGGACACAGAACATTGCAGATTTCAAAGCCGACAATGTGTAGTGCTATGACATAATGGTTTGTTTACAGATTCTTCACTTATTCAGCATTTTTCATCTCTAGACTCCCACTAAGTTTTTATGGTTGGAGGTGCCAGAATTTTGGCCCTCAGTCTAGAATGACTCTGTCAGCTGGATTGTTTTCTGTTGCTTATGTGGGTTTGTCAAATTTTCTTTCAGAATGGGCTGTACATGAGCCAGATTTATTTCACACTTGCCTTTTTGCAGCTCCTTGCTGTCACTATTTATATACTTTTGGAAGCATGTCTATTAAAAAGAGCTATTTACTATGCTTCTGCTTTTCACATTTTTTCAAGCATTTTTCCAATTTCATGGTTATTTTCTAAAGACTTCATGGTACTTTCCACAGTGGTTTCTGTAACAAGGCTTCCAACAATTTACAGGGGTTTTTTACTTAATTTACTCCCTAAACATATTCAGTTAACTCCTGGCAACCATAAACAATAGTCAGCATTTCTCTCTTCCAAAGCGAGCACAATTCTGTTGTGTTTTTGACTGTCTATTGGCAGCATGTCCCTTGGTGGAGTTTTCTGGGACAGCTCCTGTGAGGTTAGTAAGTTAGCTGTGATCTTTGAGAGGATGTTTAGAAATGCCCAGAGAAATATGAAATTTTTGGTCTGTCCCCTGCAAAACTATATTTGTTGTAGCAAATATTTCTTACTAACTCAGCCCTAACAATCTGCATCTCATTCTTACAGAAAATGGGGAAAATCGGTTTTGATCCTGAAGCACCACTGCTTGGTTTTGTGCTAAGCACTCATTTAAAGAACACACAAGAGCCTGTCTTGAGAAATACACAGTGCACAAAGCATGAGACAGTGGTTTCCAGATACACTGTACCATTGAGAAAAGCCTGTGCAGTGTCACAGCCGGCTGTGTTTTCACAATGCTACTGCTAATACTGTCAAAGTAGTACGTGGGAAGCAATAGCTGAAGCAGAGAGATCGTCTCCTGCCTGTGTTCTCTCCCGGACCTACTGATGTCCCATTGTGGGACTTAATGATTCCCTGCTGAATGTTCGGTGCTTTTTCTTTTCAGTGACAATTGGTGGTTTGATATATCGTAATACATGAAAATTCAGCTGGAGACATCTTGCAGCGTACTGGGTTTTTAAAAAGTTCTTTGCACGCCTTGATGGAAAGCATGGACTCCTGAAGGCATCTCAGAGAAACTGGATCCTAAAGTATGCTCACGTCCTTAAATTAAATGAGGCTGTGAGGAACCAGTTGTTGTAATATTAAATATTCTAGTCTGTTCTATTCTAATAATGCAACCACCTCAATCTATTCACTATAACAATTCTTATGTGTAGGATTTGGCAATGCATTATGGTCTGATTTTAACGGCATTTCACAGGGAGAAATAAAAACAATATTTAAGAAAAAAGGAAGAAAAGCTACAGTATGTGGACACCTTTTTTGTTGTTTTTTTTAGGTTTGCTCTTCGTAATGCTCCTGCACTTGCCTGTTAAAGGTTTCTGAGATACCTGTTTGGGGCTCAGCAAGGGAAATGTCCTCTATTTAAGAAATAGAAAATACGCTTGCCACAACATAAAATAAAACCCCAAAAATCACAGAAAACAAACCTCCACTCTGAACTTGTCAGGGAAATGGAGGACAGCACTACCACATTTTTAAAGTAAATTTGTTTTCAAGTCAACTTCATGCTCAATTTAGTAGGGTTGGGTAGGTTGGGTAGAGTAGGTTGCTACTAAACCATTTACTGAGATTTTTCATGTGTGTAGGCTTGAACTTTTAGTGAGTGAATCTGTTCAGAACAGACATTCTCCTTGGCTATCAATAGGGTATCCTTCCAACCTAAATTATTATATGATTCTATGATTCCATTTGACTTTTCTATGGACCCAATTTCACAAATACTCCGTCATCCCCGTTACCGTGCTCATCAATATTAAGAAGTCATCGCCTTGCAGAATCAGACCTTCTCAGTGGACTCTTTGCTGGGTCAGTATTTTAATTAACTCATTTCAATCATTTCAGTGGCCTGACATAAATATACCCTGTTGAAGAACATCTCTTTAAAAATAAATCTGCACTTCCATTCACATGAAGTCATCTTTTCCTGTATTATCTTATGTCACTTCTAACCTAGATAACAAATCCCCGAGGGCAGTGGTCGTGTCTGTATTCTTTTGTAAATCGCTGTGCACACCTGTGCTTTGCTGTAGAAACATGTTAAATAATAGCACCTTTTAAAGGGTTCACTGAATTATGAGCAGTTGTAGGCACTAAGCTTCTATACCTGGGCATGCCAGAGTGTCTGAGGGTGGGTGTCTGTGGGTGTGAATGTCTGTGCACATTGCAGATGAAATTTCAACTCTTGCTTCAGAATTTCTTGAGGCAGTTTAGTTAAACCATGAATGTTACCTCAATATACTGTGCTGAGCAGTAGGCTCAGCAATAGTGGGCCAGTGCCACATTGTCATTATTATTGAATAACAGATACACTAAGTGCCATACCCAGCTGAAATTGGTGTCAGACACAGATCTGTTTATGCAGGAAGTAGTCCTTGTCTTAAGAAGCTGCGTCTTTCAGCTGGGGAGGGCAACAGGAAAGAGATACTACTACCTCTCTTTCGCAGGAGCACAAAGGGATTAAGGCATTTATGCACATGGCAGAAGGACCTGTAAGTGAACAAGCTGTCCTCTTGTTGGATTCTCTTTATGGAGAGGAATTTAGCTCTACATTTCTCAACCAACAACTGAAACACAGATTCAACCCTGTTTTCAGGAGGGGTGTCCGTGTAGCTGCATGGTGGGACAGGAGAGCTCCAAGAAAGGAACAGCAGCTCCTGGGACTGGGACTTCTCTGCTCTTCCACATACCGTTTGAGCATAGTATTGAACTGGTCATCTACTGCC
Organism: Psophia crepitans; assembly: GCA_013399095.1. Classification (NCBI taxonomy): domain Eukaryota; kingdom Metazoa; phylum Chordata; class Aves; order Gruiformes; family Psophiidae; genus Psophia; species Psophia crepitans. The sequence goes on along the minus strand of VWZZ01006213.1, from coordinate 158,562 downwards.
AGAACCACAAAGGGATTTGGACACAGCAATGCTCAGCATCACCGTGCCTGCCATAGAAGTGCACAGCACTTAGAGCCCACTCCTAATATTCTGCGCTCACACCTCCTCACACACCGTGCTGGCATAGCATTAGATCCACACAGAATCGTAGAATCATAGAATCATTAAGATTGGAAGAGACCTCAAGGATCATCTAGTCCAACTGTCCCACCACCACTGATTACCCTCTAAACCATGTCCCTAAGTACCACATCCAACCTTTCCTTAAACACCCTCAGGGACGGTGACCCCACCACCTCCCTAGGCAACCCATTCCAATGCCCGACCACCCTTCCCGAGAAGAAATTTCCCCTAATCTCCAACCTAAACCTCCCCTGGCGCAACTTGCAGCCATTCCCCCTAGTCCTGTCACTAGTTATCTGCGAGAAGAGTCCGACCCCCAGCTCGCCACAACTTCCTTTCAGGTAGTTGTAGAGGGCAATAAGGTCTCCCCTGAGCCTCCTCTTCTCCAGACTAAACAATCCCAGTTCCTTCAGCCTCTCCTCATAAGACCTGTGCTCCAGACCCTTCACCAGTTTCGTTGCCCTTCTCTGCACACTCTCCAGGGCCTCAATGTCTTTCTTGTGGTGAGGGGCCCAAAACTGGACACAGGACTCGAGGTGCGGCCTCACCAGGGCTGAGTACAAGGGGACGATCACCTCCCTGCTCCTGCTGGCCACACTATTCCTGATACAGGCCAGGATGCCATTGGCCTTCTTGGCCACCTGGGCACACTGCATCCTTACTTTACTTTTAATTTGAAAAAACAACTAATTTAAGTGTCTTGTCAGTATTTTTGCTGAGGTTGCATTTCCTTCTGTTTCAGGGAGATGCTAAATGTTTTCATGTCCCCATTTGGAGTTGATGGGGAACTGAATCGAGTTGATTTCTTGACTGCTAGTAAGACATATGCAACTGTAAGTGGGATCTTAAAAGCTGGCTTCTTCTATTTGTCAGCACAGACTTTTTTCTCATACTCACTTCCTATGTTCCCAAACACAATTGTTTGATATGTATGTATCTATGTATGAATCTAGAAACCCCCTTTTAGAAACACATGCAAAGCAAGACTAGTAGCAAGCAAGCCTAGCCCAAGACATTCTGCAGGGATGAGGTTTTGTTTTCAGATTAGATGCCAATGTTTACAGCATACAAAATTAATTACATCTATAGGGCAAGAGCTAGATGGCTAGAGTTAAATCTGCAAAGGGATGTTGGCTCTAAAGCCTGTCTTTTAGATGTTCTGCCACCTAGTATTTTCCATGTGGCCAGGATAGGAATCCAGCCTTACCAAGCACTGAGAGAGTGAGACACCAAAAACCAAGACTCCCAGAAGCTATCAAGTGGCATGGGGAAGCCCCAAAACTGGGAGTAGAAAATGCAAAGAAAGGGACAGAGTCTAAACTTATCCCATCAGAAAGTTAGGCCAAATTTCCCTGCACAGGGAGTCTTTCCAACTATGTTGGCAGCAGTCATCTAAGTGTACTTGCTGAGGGTATATAGTGGTTTTAGCAAAGGAGATCCCACCCTTAAAATATTCTGTCAGTCCATTATCCTGTTTTATAGTCTGACTGGGGAAAAAAGATTTCATTACATTAGAAGGCAGAAGACAACTTACTTTGTTTCACTGATTAGGATAAAGATATTCTGCTGAACACAATTTAACTTCTAGTGTATTTTTCTAGTATTTTTCAGAGTATCATTTAATTTTATTCTATCAAGTGCAGAATTAGAATGACTTTATATAAAATAAAGTACTAATTCTACCTAGACATGACATTTGTAAAATCAGGCTGATGAAGAGGAGCAGCATCTTTTATTAAACTGAATCGCATACGCTAGGCATCTTACTTGGTCTAGACAGGATCTAATAAATAAATATTTATTTAAAACATTTGTCAGTTTTCCAATCTGAATCCAGAGAAATATCATAAAATGGCATAACCATCTGTCACATTGTAGCTTTCACTGCAACAGCAATACAAAAGGATTATTATGTCAAATAACTATGAAATAATGACATCTAGAAATTTCTCGAGCTACACACCCTTTTGTGGTAATAGCAATGAATACAGAGGAAGTACTGCCCAACCTCAGGAACAGCCAGGCTGGTAGCTCTGAAAAGCATTTTAGACTGCTGATTATGGAGAAACAGCCCCTGTGTGCCTGGGATACCACTTTCCAGACACAGAAATTGTTATGCTTTCATCTTGTCCAGGGAGTCTGCTCTTCAATGTGGACTCAAGATATTCTTCAAAACTGTAAAGACATAGACAAAAGACTATTTCCTATGCTTGACAAAAAAAGAAGGAAAAAATCATTTGTATCAACTAGTGTCCTAGAATGTTGTCTTTTTCTGTAAAATTCTGCACAGGGACATAGCAGAGAGGTTCTTGTTGCATTAGCTGGGAATTGCTGTTGGATTGTCTCCTGAAGGGTAGTTAAGATTGTCCTACAAATCTATTGCTCACGTAAATTCCTTACATGGTTTCTGATGCCTGGCAGGACACCTTAGAGGGACAACTCAATATGTCAAATTTCACAAGCAAATCTATAACATGAGCACTATTACTGATGACTCACCACTCATCCTTTAGGTGCAAGGAATTTAATGTGTCTCTCTGGTGCATTTTTGGCAAGGTAGATTGTACCAGTTTTGGCTTGCATATGCCTGGGCTGACAGATGTCCAGGGCATCGGTGCTGTTTCTGTTCTGCTGTACTGGACAGGCTGGAACTCCAGTGTGAACTCAAGTTGAATGGACTGTAACCTGAGAATGAGTACACATGGGAGCAGGACACCCCAAAGCCTCTGTGTCTGTAAGTCAGTCCATATCAGAGCAGGTACATCTCAAAGCGACTGTGGCTGTGGATAAGTCTGTGCCACAGCAAGTATAGCCCTGAATTCACTGTGGCTCATGGATAAGGCTCCACTTGGAGCAGGTACACGCTTAAGGGACTGCAGACTGTGGATAAGTCCAAGCTAGAGTAGGGGGCTAGGGGAGGAGTTCATTGCAGTGTTAAAGCCAATGATCTGGTCCAAAGGGACCAGGGGTGGAGATTGTGACAGAAATACCTTTACATTGTTGTAACCCTGGATTTGAGTTGCATGTTACAGGAGTTACTGTACCAGGAAACACCTGAAACAGTGGACAAGTCTTACGAGAAGCAGTGCAAGTGCAGTAGTAGCCCAACCTGGACTGGCTTTGGTGCCCAGTAACTTCACACAACACATCACCTGTCCTGTCCTGAGTGACCACCATAACAGATGGAGCCCAAGGTCATGGGCTAAATGAACTCAGTGGACATTTTGTGGACATTTTAAAGAGATTTTACAGGAGTGGTCCATAGACTAAAGGAATGATATCTGTGTGTTACGTCAAAGGATGGGATGGGGGTGGTGGTGGTTAATGAGGCTGGATAGTATGGTACCTGAGCATTACATAAATGGTAGGGAATAAGGGATGGAGAATGTGCTGGTTTTGGCTGGGATAATTTCCTTCATAGTAGCTAGCTGCATGCAGCTTTTGCTTTGCCTGCTAAAATGTCTGTACCTCAACCCACGAGTTTTCTCTTTTACTTTTTTGATTCTCTCCTCCATCCCACTGTGGGGGGAGTGAGCAAGAGACTATGTGAAACGCAGTGAGTCTTGATGTGGCTGTTTAGGATATTACCACTCCCTTGATATCTCTCACAGTAGCAGAAGGATCATGCTTTAACTTACAGTCCAGCCCAAACCAGCCCTTCCGTAGCAGCTGCAGCAGAGGGACTGGGTTTGCAGATCATCTCTATGAGCCTCTGTTCTGCTCTGCTATCTGCTGCAGAGATCATGTCTTCCAGGTGTAGGGCAAACAGCTGGGCAGTAGCCCATGTCACTGGCGTCCCCTGTCAGAGCTCAGATTTTGTGGAAAGCAAATTAAAACGTTCTGGTGAAAAGCCTAGGTTGAAAGGTGCTTTTGAATTTTCTTAAATATTTTCCAAATGCTCTTGCACTGCTTGTGTGTCTGCATTCACATTTCTGATATATTTTACTTGACTTACAGTCTTTCCAGAAGGAGAGCTAGGTTCAAGTAATGATGTCTGCCCTTTTTGGTGTTTAAAGGGTCTTTGCCTGGTAGTCAAGTTTGTAACCCCAGTGAACAAGACACGGCACAAATCACACATATGAAAGAGATTTAAAAGAGTAAAGAACTCAGAGGGTTTTGGATAAGTACACAAAGTTTAGATTCTGGTCCAAACCTCTCTGGTTTGCAAAATGAGTCTGGAAGCATCACAAGAGCAAAGTTGTTTGGTATTTTTCAGCTCTGGAGTTTCTGGTCCTGATAGGAGATGGGAAGTGACAAGATTCACATAAACCCTAATTATATGAATCTTCTCAGGACTCATGAAAGATACTGAATCAGTGTTTAATCCGAAGCTGTCCAGCTAACCCTGCCAGTCAGGTTATCTTATCTAGTAGACTAGTGGTTTTTATTATTTGTGTTGAGCTAAGCTTGTGTTTTGCCAGGTACTGAGCAAGCTCACCCTACGATGCTGATCCACACCTGCAAGAGTTTGACAAATGGGTGGATGCCAGTCCTGTGAGTTAGCTGCCCTTTCAGCTGAAAAAACTAAATGTTATGAGGATAAAGAGATCAAATTTCTAGTCCACAAAGAGTTCCCATTGTTTTTAAGTGTGACACTCTAGAGCTGAAGGATGAGTTTTAAACAAAGATCAGAAGAGAAATCCCTAGGTTTTTAAGATACTCCAGCTTCAGACCAGAATCCAGGCTTTGTGACCAGGAAAGGAGGGAGAAGTCCCTTTCTGCAGTATAAACACAAGAATATTTAAATAGATAGATTTGTGATAACACCATTCTTTGAGACTCTGCTTACAGAAAAGTACATTTAAAACCTGCTACTGCAACTCCATCATTAAAATGAGATATGGATCTCATTAAATAATTTTTTCAGCCCCCCACTTTGTAGCAGCCCATTTCCAGATCTGAACTTTGAAGCTGACCCCTGTCTTTGTGATGGGCCAAACCAAAAGCCAGATCTGAACACCACTGAACTCTGGGAAAGTTCAAATCTATCGTTTGTGGTTCAGGTTGAGCTCTAATTAAAACAGACCAGTTAGAAAGGCAAAAGTCTTAAAACCAAAACAAAACAAATGTTTCACGTGAAAAGTCTTGGATTAGGCTATATGATACCAAGTAATGTTTTTGTCTATCACATGATGTCATGTTCCTCTGGCTAACACAAACTGACAGCATGCACATGCTGCCTTATGAGATATTCCATGCAGACACTTTGAATTTAACTTTGAGTAGGACACAGTATTCACGGAAGTACTTCATGCTGGGCAAAAGCCCATCAACAATCTTACTGCCACTCAGACTCGAGGGTAGTCTGCTACACTTCAAACTTTCCATGCCCATCCCCAGTAGCACAGTAGTCCAGGGTCTTTTAAAAATCAGTGTCTTGCCTTCTTTGAGCAAAGCTTATGCCTCATTATGTCTGCAGTATGTGGAATATTGCCACTAATCCCTGAAAACAAACAAGAAAGTGGCGCTGCAGCAACTTTGGTTATGTAAGAGGGAAGGGAAATCCCAGCTAACTCTCCTGCTAAGAGCTTCTGTTTATACTGTACTTAATACTACAGTGTCTGTAATAAAGCAACATGGTTGATCAGTGGACAAGGGAAAAGCAAACAAAAGGGAAAGAAGCATGGTTTCAGCATTACTGAACTGCCGAAGTAAAAGAAAATGGGAGACAGCAAGGAGAAAAAGAAAGGGAAGAAGGGAAAAAGTGTTCAAGCCCCATTGCTGGTGTTAGGATGTCACTGTGCACCAGTAGCTAGAAAAAGAGGTCCTTGAACAGGAAGATTTATTCCAGGAATCACAGGACACATACAACAAGCATACAGTAAGTAACCAGCAGTTACTTTCCCTGTGGGCTTTATTCTCTCTCTTTTATGTTACATTTAAGTACTGAACATATATTTTCTCTTTGCCAAATTTGAGTTTAGTCTCTTTGTAGACAACTATCTAAAGTTTCCAAACTTCCTTCTTATGCCAACTCAGCAAATATTACCAGGCCTGTGCTATTGAAATGTTTTCAGTATGGTCTTTTTTCAGGCCTGGACTTTCTTTCTAGAACAAGTCCCTCCACGACACTTCTGTCCTTTGCTTCTTGTTTGGATAAGAAGACCTCAACAGCAACCGTTCTGTTTGAGGATCCCAGAGTACTTCATAAATGTTTAAGTGGAGGCTAGTACACATTAATTAAGCCTTTCAATTCTCCACTGAAATTAGTCATCTTTAGTCTCCAGACAGCGAGTTATGAAGTGACTTGCCCAAGGTCACAAGAAAAGTATATGGCAAAGCTAGGAAGAGAATCCAAGTCCATTATCTCCTGGTCCATGTTTTAACCATAAAATGATAGTTCTCATGTTGAACTAGGAGCCACAGGGCATGTGGAAAATGATAGGAAGGGAATTGTGTTGAGCTTCTTGAGGTGATGCCTTCCTCGCAGTTTGGACATAGAGAATGAAAAATTATTTTATCCATTCAGAATGAGTATGTCTTGGGTTAAAGAATATGGAAACGTTTTCACTCTTTGCTCAGAGGAAATTTTCAGTCCAGATGTTTCTTTACTGTCAAGTTGTAATTAAAAGAACAACCTTTCTAATTAATCATTCTCTAGCAATATATTAAATTCTATTGATGGCATCCTTTAAAACACACCGAAAGAATAGCAAGCAGTAAAAGACATATCTATGCAAAGGATTGAGAGACTCACAGTATTTTGTTCTTAATCAGTTTTATAATGTTCATGAAAGAGGCTTGCCAGGAACCTACATATTACTTGAGAATTCTCTTTAAAGTGAGGAGTGGAATGGGAAAAGAGACCTACTCATGTCCTACATGTGATAATGTATTGATTTACAGCAAATCTAGCTGAAAGAATCACATGGTCTTGTGACATTTTGAGAAATAGTGCAGAAAATACATGCTTATCAACTTGTGCTAATATTTCTCTGAGTATGGAGTACCACAAGCGGTTAGGAATGAGAAGCCGTTAGAGAATAAAAACCACTTCACTGTTTAGGAAAGTTCGCCACCTTTGCTATGCAGTTAATAAAATATCCCATATGTTTTCGCCTGGGATACTGGCATTGGCAGTTTTCCAGAATACTGACTTACACATCAAGACTATCCTTCAGAAATGCCCTGACCTCAACCCTCTTCCAGCTACTTACCATTAAAAGCCAGAACTAGCCCAAATTAACAAAACAGCAATGCATAGATGCTCTGTGCTGACCACTTCTGACTTTGGAGCCTGCTCTTTGCCATTCACCATAACTGATTTTTCCTTCTCCTGGCCCATCCCTTTTTCTTTCCTTCTCCCTTTACATGCATTCCTAGATCTGCTATGCTCTTTCCCACTTCCTCCTGTCCCTAGCCAGGCAGTTGAAAGGCTTCCATTGTAGAGATTGAAAACATACTCCATATTAAATGTAACAGAATAGTATGACCGGCAGGTCCATGTTTCAAACACATTCAATTTATATCACAGCTGAGAATAAACAGCAGGGGAAGCAACTTGATGGGTTGCTGGAGGTTGTGGCTGCCCTTTCTTGTGGAACATGTCTCTGTCACTTGCTAAATAGGTGCACCATCTGGTGGTAATTTTGGACTCCCACTTGTTCTTAAATTTCCAAATAGCGGTGGTGGAGCTATGCCTGTGGTTGCAGCATTTTTTTTAATTTTTTTTTTTCCAGTATCTGTCTGAAAGTCATCAGCTAAGACAACTTTTGCAGGTACTACTGGTGAATGAGTACCAAGAACAGCTAGGACTTTAAATGAAGGTCATGTTTCCATTTCTGCTATGTGGGGCAAGTAGGTATATTAGAGGACCACATGCTTCCCTGGGAAATGTAAATGGAGAGGAGGAAAAAAATTCACAGACAAATCAAAATTAGACATTAACATGCTCGATACCTAATTAGGGAGTCTAAGCACCCGGGATAGTCAACAGGGACCTCCAGACAGTCATGCAGTCAAATTAAGATCCAAATCACTCTCTGGAAGTGCTTCTCTCCTCTTTGACCATACAAGGAATACACGCTGACTAGGTTCCTATCTTAGACATCTTGTGCAAATGCCTGGAGCTATGTGGTATGAAACTGGGCCAAAGGAAAGAAGTGAGGAAGGGGCTCCCCATTTTTCTGCCTCTGCTGTCTGAAGCCCTTTAGTTCAGCAACATAGACAGAAACCACTGCTACATCTTGTGCCATTCCCCTCAGAAACCGCAACATTACATTGACCACCTTAGATGGGACGTTGCATGGAGGCCTCTTCTGAAGAGGATGGGTGGAGGCTGAACCAGACAAAAAACAAGATTTCATGTTGTCATGAAGAAATAAGTGAACAGGTATAAATAAATCATGATCCACGAGCAAACTTTTTTTATTTTAGCAATTTGAATAGAGCTTTCCAGTCTACAGCAATTCAGTCCATATCTGTTTAGCTTTTATCTAGAGATAGAAGTGTCTTCTTCCAGTGCATCAGTGAGCTTTCTGGGGTGAGAGCAGTCTACTTAGACTCCTTAGCCATCCAAGCCCACTTTGTACACTGACACTGGTCTTAGGAATCATCTTTCTTTCACAGTCCCAGAAATCGGAGGTTGAACCTCTGCAATGGAGAGAGCATTATATATTGCAACAGATTACATTTGTGGCTAAAAGTTGTCTCCTAGATCCACTTAAATCCCAAGGTGAAATCTGATCACAATTGGATAGGTGCGACAGTTTCTACCAGCTCAAGGACCCAGTGTCAGCCCAATCTTGCATCCTTGCTTTCACTAGGACTTCTGTATTCTACAGACCACTTGGGCATGCTTTTAAAGTGAAACACTTTCAAACCCTCTTTAATAAGACTTAAAACAAAGGGTTTAAAGTTAAGGACATATTGGGTAAAACAGAGTATAACTAAAGTTGTTGGCCAGTTTGCATCTTGAGAGAACAGCTACGTTGGCACGACCATGCTAGATTCATTTTTCCAAGCCTCCAAATATAGATTGTATAGTCCTCTTGCTTGCTTGCTTGCTTTCATTTTAATTTCACTCTTGTGTTGGCAACAGTATTATACTTCACAGTTACGGACCTACAATACATCAGTAAGAAGTAAACTACAGTCATGGGTAATTTAATCCAATGCTAAAAAGTCACACATGATACTCAAGAAGGAAATTTCGTCAATTAGAAAATAAGATATTTGTCAGATATAATATTTTGAAATATGACAGCCACTTCATTAGAATAAGAAATTGCTCGTGACTAGATCCAAGACAGGAAACTGCATGGATCTAAACCTGAATGCTAAAACATTTGTTTGCAAACCAAAATGTACAGATCAAAAAAATGTTGTGTTTTTTGCAATGTTTGTAAATGTCTCTCTCTGCGCATTTCAAGTTTTTTCAATTTAGAGACAGATGGTTTACCAAACAGAATGTACCCCTAAGAACAGAGAGGAAAGGGAGGGATGCTGCTACACATGTAACTCTGAAGTCTAATGTTATGTTTAGCCTGTCCTGCTTGATGTAGAGGTTGAACTAGATGACCAAACCTATCATCTGTAATTCTAGGGAAGAGATTTTGACAACATAGTTAACCGCAGTAGCAAAGCTCAAGGAATCTCCAAAGTCATTAGAACCCCAAGTTATTACAGGATCACATACTGGCAGGTTAGCTGCTGTCCCGCGCTACCTGTCATCTTACATAAAGAACTTTCCTTGCCGTGGCAAGATTTGGCAGTACCTGCCTGTTTGCAAAGTTGCTCTGTACTTAAAAAATCAAATGTTGTATAGTTGATTTCCATTTAACTAATTAGGTTTTAGCTGAGACCCTGCTATGAAATTCAGCTCCAGTTTGAACTTCTGCTCATACCCAAAAGCCAGGAGCCTTTCTAGTGGCTGTAAAATCCTGGCTCTGAGGAAAGCCATGGCAAAATTTCTACCAACAGCAATAGGACCAGAACTTGGCCTCTGTCATTTTGGATTAAGTGCAATGCCACTTTATTTAATTTTAAATGTTATTTGCTTTCCTGTTTTAAATATGTATTATATTATAAGTCACTGGCCGATAAGACTGGGACACTGGAAGCAACTAATTGAGTCAGCATGCCATGGATCATTTGTAGCCAACAATTTTCTTACAAAGTGACGTGAAAAAAATGACATTAGAGGAACATTAATGTTCCAAGTGAGGCACTTGGAAGTAAGGAAATGCCAAACTTAATGTTACTACACAAAGTTAGTTAGCCCTGTTGTGTCCAAATTATGGTACAATATTCAATTAAATAATAGCCTAGAATTTGCATACTATCTTTTCCACAGGACCTCTGACTCACTTATCCCAAGGAAGACCAGTAAAGTAACATGGAAAATTTTATCCTGAGTAGCTAAAGAAAAAGTTAAAAGCAAGAGAAAAGGAGGATTTTTTTGTTCTGGCCAATGCTGAGCAAGAGATGATCATAGAGGTCATTACAGACTTTGCCTGTAAAACCACATTATATATAATGGTACCCTTTACCACTATGGCTAATTACATATTTATTAGGATGATTGTAGAATGCCAAAAGCCATAAGTACCTGCCCCTTTCCAAAAAGATTTTTCTTTTCCATGCCAACACTTAAATGGATCTATTCCATTTAATAAAAAACAGGTCCATTTCCTTTTGAACCATTGAAATGCAGTATTAAACTGCATCCCCACATCAATCCGTTGTTTTTTGAGAGCATGACAGCCTTTTTTTTTAACCTGAGGTTTAAGGTCATGGTAAGGCAGTATGTCATGCTACTTGATGTCTCCTATCAAGCTGTGCGATGTATTAGGGAACCCTGTAGCTTAGAATGCATATGAAAGCATGCGAGAGCAGAGCTCATGAGATACAGAGACTTGAATCTCCCCAGTTACAGTTCCCTGCATCAATTTACATCAATGCATTTAACTAATTTAAAGTGAAGTGCATGAACAAATCAAAATGGAGTTGTTCAGGGTCAGGTATATCAGTGTATATTAGTTTGAAAATGTCTACAGAAGAACATCTGTTACAAGAAAATCTTTAATTTTTTATATGTAAAAATGGAATGAAACACAAGTTTAAAAAGTTAGCACTTCCCTCAGGATGGAAATTTCAGATTTCATCCCAGGTCAACATCTACTATTTCTCATCCAGCTAAAGCCACACAGAGTTCATGGAGTAATGGTATTAACATATTAGTGCTATGCGTAGAATAAGGATGTCTGACTTTTAAAGTGAGCGTGCTGCCAATGAGGTAAATATTTAAATAGCAACAATAACATTTTAATTTAAGAAAATTATACTTTTCTTCAAACTCATGACCCTTGAGGAGAAAAAAAACACGATTGAGCTACACTTGAGTTAGTAGTATTTTACAAAAAGACTGGGGAGTAGAGAATATAAATTGGGGAATATAAAAATTTGTCTAGTCATGGTTGGGAATTATATATGCTACAGATTACATATGCTACATATTTCTTTTGTAGAGAGACAAAGAAAATAGAGATAAAGATGATAGTTGTAATGTAGCAAAGCAGTCAAACAACATTTATCACTGTCAACTCAAAATTTAGAAATGGTACTGTCCATTCACATTTATCTTTTCATCTATGATTTGCCATGTGTTTTGAAACATTAATTAAGCCTCACTAGATCATTATGTGGCTCTGGCATCTCAAGAAATTTTTACAGCACAAAGAAATTATCATCCACAAATTTTCAAATTGATTCACTGAGCTGGAAATACTCCATCCTCTCAAAATAGGCTGTTTCTTTAATATGACAGTACTTCCTTAGAATAGAAAGATATTTTTATTTTTCTAAAAACCTCCAAGTGACAGAAACATACTAAAGTGAAGAAGAGTCTGAACCTACCACTCTCACAATAGGCTGTCTCCTCAGTTAAAATAATATAAATTCTAAGCACAGTAGTTTCATAATGTTTTTACCAATACTTCCCAACCTCAGCTGCTGCCAGCTGGGAGGTTCATTTTCATATTCTGGTTTGGGTTACTGTCTTGCTTGCTACTTTTAATAGTAAAAAGCTTATTCACCCGTCTACAACCAGAAAGTATGAACTGTTTGAATCAATGCTTTAATTTCCTCCAAAGATGATACTGCAAACTACAATAATCCTCCCACTTAATTTACCTTGTAACAACTAGATTATCACAGCTTTTTTCCCGCTATTTAGCTTTCCATCAGAATAAATTGGACTGGAAAATCTGTCCTTTTAAGGCAGCTTGCATATCTTATAGTTGTTACTTTGCTGCTTGTAGGGTAACTAACAGAAGTGCGTGGGTCTTTAGGTGGAATAGCCCCGTTTTGTTCCAGCATGGCCCTTCTACCTTTGTGAGGCAACTTGTGGAAAAGTCACTGACATAACTGAAATCTTTCTGCAGTAATATATATCTATTAAGCTAGAACAAATATACTGGATTTCCTTAAGGTTAAGGATATTTTTGTTTCTCCTTCCAGCACCAACATGTCAGTTGTGAAAAGAAATGCACGGTTTGAGACATTGTAAGGCAAGGCTTTGCAATGAGCGTTTGCATTTTGATAAATCTTTCCTGCAAAATGAACCTACTGAGGATGTCCTTATATTTGGATTTGGTTTTTTTTCTTTACCAGCTGCCTCTACCTGCCTGCCTGTCAGTTACCCAGCTGGTATGGGTGGTGGTTCACTATGTTGTGTTTTGGTCTTTTTTTTTTAATTCAGCCTAATAATGAGAAAACGTTCTCTTTAAATAACCAAGAGTTATACATCTCATTAGAAACCACTGTGCTTCTATGAAAATTATCCTTGCATAAGCCACAGTTCATTCAATTTGCTGTGGTATTTAGACCATCTACAAATTTTACTAAGTCACACTTGCAAATGCAATGGCTCCGCATGGCATGTTGTGAACTGGACGTCGGCAGTCACTCCAAGGTAGCCAAGTGAGTACTAAGGACGTGGTTTGTATTGATCCTACGTGTTCTCCTGGAAGTCACACAGTCCCTGTACGGATTTCAGCTGATTAAATTCATCCTGTGTACCTCGCTCCCAGTATCCCAGGCAGCCTGCTGCACTAGGATTTGAAAGCTGATGCCATCCCCTGAGAAGCCACCTCTCACACTGGAATGCTTTTTACCATATCCTAGCACCAATGCAGACGTCCAGTTCAAATTACTGAAAACAAGTTCCTTTCTGATCAGTTGCTTGAACGCTCAAAGGACATTGTTGTCTGGGACCATGCTATATGACAACAACAAAAAAACAGAAATTTTTCCACATTAGGTCCAAAAGCCACTGTGCAATTGAGGTTCGCAATAACTGACAAATGCCTAAACCAATCATAGCACCTACTGCTATGACAAAGATAATTACTGCCTTTCCGTCAGTGAAGTGCATACCCTGCTCTGTATCATATTTAAAATAATCTAATTCCAACTCATTTTCCCCCTCCAAATTGTTTCCAGCTGTATGATTCCTTTCTTTCACCCATATTGTTTTTATTGGATATAACGCAAGTCTGTAAAGATAGATTTTCCCATAATAAATACACAGATGTTAGAATAATAAACATACAGCCAACCTGATATATGAATATTGCTAAGCATTAATAAATATATAACTAGCAACATAAATCGATTAAAAAATTGGAAAGTGAGAACATAAAATAATAGAGAAAGAAATGGCAGGAGGAAAGAAAGGCAAAAAGCGAGATAGAAATGTACTTACTTTAGGCAAACTATCTGGATTCATTTACGGTTCCCTTTATTGATTTGCTGATAGCATTAAAGCACAAGTATGGTTGTAAAGCATTTCTAAGAATGCCGCCTGTCTTCATGTATTGAAAGTTTTCTGCTCGTACTGAAAGTCAAACTTTCCAAGTTGGCCAACTCATACCATACTAGACACTACTGTGCTAGATTAATGTATCTGCTTGGGTGCAAATTTCCATTTTTGGAGAATAACGAGCCTTTCTACTCCTCCCATTTTTGGTAGGAAGTTTTTATGAACATTTGGCATCTCGGTTAAACCACCATCATAGCCCAGAATAAAAATGACTGGATTCATATGTGAGTCTGAATCCAAATTTAATTAAGCCTATATATGGCCTGAACCAAGAATAATTTACAGACTGACACCCCCTCAGCATGTATGATAAGATGCCACCGTTTCTCCATGACATCATCACTTACATATCTTTCATGCCCAATTACCATGTTCTTTCAGGCTTGCAGCTAAAAGACTGGGATCTGATGTGGACTTAGTTACCTGTTTCCAGTACAAATATAGAAAGAATCACTTTTTTTATGAGTATCTTTCCTTCCGAGGGCGTTCCCCTCCCTTTCTTAGTCTTCTGTTTGAAATTATTTTGTCGTCTTAGCAGTTTATGTGTACGAGTGCATGCTTGTATATAACTGTGACATTCAACTTGATTTTCTGACCGTGTTTCCCAAAGTAACTTGTAAAGTCTTCTTCACCTGTGAGTTAATAAAATCCATACACAGATTTTGTTAGTCTTTAAAACTGTAGTTTTCTTTTCGATCCCTCCAACTTTCTGCCTGGTGAGTGGACCAAAAGTTGAGCAAATGTGTGGCAACAGGAAGCTTCTTAAGAAGTTGTTCTTCTCCTAAACCTCCCACAGTAAGCTAACCTTTAACCTCACTTCAGATGTATCCTTTCAACATGCCAGAAATCTACAGATCAATACAAAAGATCGGAGATTTTGTTAAAGAAATTAAGAACTCCCTTAGATTTTGTCAATTTATTGATTCTTCCCTGACAGGTGTCCAGTTCAATGATTTGCCAAATCACTGTATCAATGTTACAGCCAAGTGAAAACTATGAAATCATAATAATTTTCTACAGTGTAAGTCTGACAAAGGAGACATCTACAGATTACTATTGATGTCCTGACACCTATATTTTTTAAAACACATTTTTGCCCTGGATTTAACACTGGTAAGGGCAGTCTGTTGATAAGCACTTCAATTTGGAGAATTCCAATGGAAATGGTCAATGCACAAATAAGTAGCCAGAATAATCTACTTTCAGAGGAAACAGTAGATTTCACTTCTGTTACTGATTCTGACTCCAGAGGCTGCCGTGCTTGCTTTTTTTGTGCTTCCAGCTGTTACTAGCAATCTGTAACTTTTAGAGGTACCTACATGACAGATTGTTTCAACCACCATTTGGGTAAATGGAGATCAGTTCTCAGTGCTGGAGTTCTTTTGCATTAATAATATGATAGGACCAGATGCTATACACTTTCAGATCATGGTCCTTGCCTTCAACAAGCTAGAAGGACAATTATCTTTTACCAGTGGTTATCAAGCATATAATAACAATTGATATATCATTAATCAATTAATTTGTGAATCCATTTGTCAAAGTGGTAATCTCTAAAGAGGTAATTCATTAAAGAGGCAATTCATTAAAAAGGTTTATGAGTGCAAAAGAGAAGAATGAGTGCAAAAGAGAACTATGTGAGAAACTGGCACGAGAACTAGGGATGAATGCATGAAGGTGACAAATACAAGTATGTACAGGGACAGGATGAGCAAAGTGAGTGTAGTAGTGACTTTTTTGGGGGGATGGCATGACTATGGAAAAGTTCCCAGCTATAAATATACCCAAAAAAGTAATACACAATGCTTGGCTAATTCATCCCATACTACATCCTTTGTTCATGCTGCTAATTTGGATCTCTCTGACACTTTTTATGTCTGGCTGCTATAAATCTTTCACAGCAACACGAATGGCCCATGTCTAACATAATTGCCACAGTTGTTATTCTGTCCTCTGAACAAACTAATTAAATTGTTTTTAATACAGACTCCCGTGTATTACACAGGTGGTACAGCCCTCATTCACTGAAGTACCTCTTTGAAAAAATAGCTCAGCACCAACCCAGCTTAGCTAGCTTACTGGGGATTCCACTGTCAGAGTATGGTCACCAGATGTCACAAGGATGGACATTTGCTCCTGTGTCTTCCTTCTGGCTGCTGCTTGGTTGTAGCTGGAGGACATGCATAGTTGGAGTGCAGTGGCACCCAAGAGGTGGTGTTGACAACAGATGCACAGCTGTTGGAGAAAACTCGTGTTGGGTGAGTCTGAGGGGTTGCTTTGAATTTCTGGTGGGGGTGGTGTTGCATTGGTATATGAATTAGAATAACCCTAAATGTGCACTTGTCAGTGCTTGTGGTAGAACCTTGGCCCAGTCACTAAAGAGTAGGTCCTCTCTTTCCCGTACAGATTGACAGCAATTAACATCATGCTATCGTAGTTTACTCACCCTCCCCTTCCTATGAGCTGAATTATTTGCCGTGATTGTTTATCTCCCTAAGTAGTTCTGGGAAGAAGCTAGATGAGCTTTCCTTTGGGTTGAAGTGAAAAACATGCCTGCCTTTTTTAGTCTTAATCCTTTCTTCAGCCTGTTCAGCCAGAACCAAATGTCTGGTTTAGTGTTTTTGTATGTGTCAGACATGGATGTGTTTTGTTACACATGTGAATATTTATATTTACGAGTATTTTGTACCTTTTAAGTATTTTTTTAAGCTTGGTCCTTTATTTTACTTTTTTCCCCCTCACTAGTATAATACCACTTCCTAAACCCTGTCCTTTTCCAAGATACTGACCACATTGTCTCTGGGTGCTACTCCACTAATAAAACAAATAAAGACATGTGGATTATGGGATCATTTATAGACCTGTATGGAACTCATCTGGCTCAGCTGGAAGAGGTCATGTAAACCTTCTCCATCCGTTACAGTTTGTGTGGTTTCACACCCAACAAACGTCAAAGCAGAACTCAGCTGTAACTGCCAAGTTTTGTCTGTGTTTGGGTTAAGCCATAAAAGACCCCACCAAATTCCACATCAGTCATTTCAGAGTTGCAAGAAACCACCCAGGTTCGGTGAAGAGGTCAAGAATCTGGTGAACATTTTGGCAAATATGGCCTGAACAGCGACTCAAGAAAACCCTAGGTTTTTTTCAATATTTGTATAGTCTGGCCAACCTGATAGCTGGTCCATCCTGACGCCACACATTTTTTGTTCCCTGTAGCTCTTATTAAGTATAGAATGTTCAGAGTGAAAGGACAGGCATGACTTGTAGTCCTCTTTAGGCATTTGAACTGCACCCACTTGCAAGGTTTGGGAGGATGAAAGGAGTCTCTCTGTAGTGAAGAGGATTATTACTCATGAGTACCAGGTGTCGCAAGATTCTCAGCTTGCAGAGAAGAGCAGAAGTGGTGAAAACCTTTTCACCAGAAAGCTGTGATGACACTGACTCTGGTACAACCTTCCAGAGTATGCCTCTTCAAGGACATAAATGATCTCAAAGAAGTTAAGAGGAATTGCTTATCAAAGGGTCAGAACATGCCTGCAGGCTTTGGCAGATCACAACAATACAGCGTGAGGAAGTACAATGGTAGCATGCCTGGCAGCAACATAATTTTGGACATCAACTTAAAACAAACAAGCGTAAGACCAACCAAGGAGGGCCAGACCTATCAAGACAAGAGTGACCAGATGTTTTTCTGGTACATTTAAAATTGAAGGTAAAAGTCAAATGTTAGTTTATTTCCTGTATATGGTGTCTTGAGAATATTTAATGACCTCCACTTACACTCTTTTTAAGAAACAAAAGTTACGCAAGAAGTATTCTCTAAACAGAATTAGAAATATCTTAGGAGAAATGTGGAAAGAGACACTGATGAGCAAATTCCTCACCACCAACTTTTCAGCATCAAAAACAAATTCTCCTGAACTTTTTTCTAAAGTTCCAAAAGCTCAGACTTTTTTTTTTCCCCATTAATTTGGTTTCCTGGGTCTTTTTATTAGTTTTAGAGCTCTCCACTTCTATGATTTGATGTGGAGTAATGCTCACAAAATATGACAGACTCTCTGAGGGTGTAAGTCAGTTCCCCTGATGCCAATGGAATTATTAAATTACAGTTTACAGCTGGGCTACTGTGCCCTTGAAAAACCCAGACCTCAGTCAGACTCTCAGACTTGTATGTTCTGTGAAAAAATACTCAGTTCCATCAGTGACTTAAGCATACCTCAGCTTTTGGCATCCATTTCACAATGGTGTTAGGAAAAAAAACCCAAAGCCTTGATCTCCAGTAACAACCAAAGCACCATATAAGTAATTTCCTCTTTGCACAGGTGGAATGAAATATTATGCTTTCTTTTCACACAGTTTTAAAGAGTTCTTGTGTCTGACCACATACCGTTGTGTTGGGGGCACAAGACTCACCAAACCATTGAGTTCAGGAAAGAGGTATCACCAAAAGGAGAATTGGATAAAAGAACAGGCTGCAACCCCACTGAGAACTTGAATGGCCTTTGTGAGAGCCATACACCACAAAATGTAATCCCAACACTGAGCAGCAGACAGCAGGGAGGATGGTAAGCAGGCAGCTCTTGGAGGAGAGAGGGAGGGTCAGGAATAGGCTAAGGATACTCAGTTGGGTGATGAGTAAAATAATGACCTCAGTGGTGGAAAAAATTTGCATAATCTTCCATATGAAATAATATCAGACATAGAGTAAATGGAAAGTGATCAATTTAACTTCTGCCAGCTTGTCAGGCCAAGGTCCCATATTATTTTCTTTGAATAGGTTTCCTGCCTCAAATCACTTGCAGTATTTTCTTTACAATATGATACCAACACTAAAATGGATATGTATCACTACCGTATAGTGGAAGCCCAGTGTCATATGCACTGTACTTCCATCAGTTAGTTGGGACTCTCCCATTACTTAAGTTTTTGGAAAGTCTGCAGAGGGTTTTTTGGAGCTGATTTTAGTTCCCATTTGATTGGTCATAATATGGACCGTGGTTATCATGACAGCTTCTAACAGGATGACAACTGGAAATATTTTTTCACGGGGTCATTGATGAGTATGAAGTTGCACAGATATGAATTACTTCATCTAGAGATCACTAGACATCTCCTGTCTCTTGCCAGCTACTTTACAGTGAGTGCAAACGTACAGACCACAGTTCTGGGAGCATCACTGTTTAACTCCAGGAGGCAAATACCAGAGGGACATAAACCTTTGCAGGACTGCAGTGAGAAAGCTAAAAGAAAAACAGCCCAAACATATCACTTCAGCACCATATTAGAGACACCCTTACCTACTCGAAGCTCTTGTCCAAAGACTGTTTTCTCTCCCAGCGCAGAGCAGTTCCACCTCCCGTACCGAAACTGGTACTGGCACTCATTGATTCCCATTTGTGCCCCTTCCCCAATCACAATGATAGCATCAGGGCGGCTCTGGCAGATCGCTCGCTGCCGAGGGGCCAGGCCTGGGATTTTGTTGCAGATGATATTAGCTCCTAAAGCCACCACAGATGACAAAGCTCTGAAGGGAAAAAAAAAAAAAAAAGGCAGAAAGACACATTATAAACAAATTGAGGCCATTAATTGCTTTTGCTGTGCATTGCTGTGCGGCAGGCAAGGTGCTGGGCAAAAGGGGAAGGGTTGGAAGTTGGGTTCCTATAACTTTACAGGCTTATCCCAACCTCTCTGGTCTGGCAAATGAGGTTGGAAATCTTGCAGTGATTCCCGATCTGATCTATGCCAGAAACAACAAACAAATGGAATTTTGGCACTTTTGCTTCCAGTCCTACATGCGGTCGTCAGCTGATGAGATGTGAAAAGCAAGACATATTTAAAAGCAAAAAATAGTGATAATTGATTGTCCGTGAATCTTTGGAGCTCATGTCTGCTTTGAATGACCTATGTAGATTCAGGCTCAGCATTTTAGTTACTGCAGCCAGTTCATCCATCCCTCATTTGAAACCATTGAGCACAATTTAGAGAATGACTTCACACCACCAACACTCCTGCCCGTTATTGCACTGAGGGTATTGAGTGATTAATGAAAGTTCACCAGCATAACCATACTTTTAGACCTGGCAAATATCATGGAGCACATACGAGTGATCCTTAATATGTGCCATCCAGAGTAGAAACATTTGTAGTTCTCATTCTTCAAGTATATTTTCAGAACTTCATTATGAAGTTTGTATATTAATTGCACCTGCCATATGTTTTCACTTTAGTGCATATATTTATCATTTTTCAGCTCACTTTTCAACATCTTCACAGGCTCATTTTTCAACATCTTTATAGGCTACATTTTAAGTGGTAATATTTTGAAAAATAAGACAACATGACTATACATTCAGTGATGCCTCAGGTCATATCTACTGAGTGCCAGCCAGGCCCATGGCAGGATGCTTCAACTGCCTCTGCACAAGTCAGCAGAAGCAAAGAGAGCAATATAGCTGCATCAGCAAAACAAGCCTCACTCAGCATGGTATGATGGATCCTGAGACAACCACACAACCTAAGCCTGGAAAAGCCCTTGCCACACTGCCCAGCTGGCTGTCCTGCTCCTCAGCTGGCAAACCAGGGTTCCAAAAGCATCGTTGCTTCTTGGCAGTTGCAAGGAAGTATCTCCACAAACCCTCTCCGCTCTCTATCTTGTCCCAGCCTAGTGTCACAAGGATAATTTTCCCATCAAATGCTGTTGTTGACTATCTCTGTAATGCACTACTTCTGTAACGTAAAGATGCTTGCCCAGAGCGTGCTGCAGCACCTTGGGTTTAAGTGGAGTTTCACAGTAGCAGAAGTCACCATGCATAAATAGGTTAGTAACAGGATACAGACTAGCTTCTCCATTACCTTCCTCTCTGTCCTAAACACTGACTTAAGCCTTTCTTCCGAGTATTAAAAATTTCCCACTGGAAATGCTCCTTTTGGAAAATGCTGACTAAACAAAATTGAAGAATTTTATAGGAATTCATCAACTTCATCGCAAAGGTAACTGCAAAATTACATAAATGTTGCATTTCAATTAAATCAGAGTGTTTCATTTAGCTATTTCAATAAACTGCAGTAAAGCCAGAGCAAAAAGGGTGAAACTGAGAACTCTTCCCTGGCCAAAACGCAATACCGCTTTTATTGTGAAATGGAATAAATGATTCACTCTGCCTTTAATAGGTATTTGTGCATCTTTTCCAAAGTTAACAATTCATGAGAAGTTCACCAACTGTGTTCTTTTATTTATGGCTTGGGGTTTTTTTTAATAGATACAGAGACAAGGTATTGCAAACACAGAACACGCATGCTGTGTGGGACTACCTATTAAACAAAAATAAGAGCAAAATGTAGTTGCAGCTCCAATCACTCACAGTGTTTGGAGCAGGAGCACTCAGACCTGTAGCTTTAATTCATGTTCCTCTGATTACTGAGCAACAACACTGGAGCATCAACTGGAACCAGTGAGTCCCCAAGATTCATGCAGGTTTTGAGCTAAGTTTTGTTTCTGGCCCACCTTTACTCAAACAACTGAATGAAATATTTAAATTGTGATGTCTTTAAATCAAGACTTCCCAAGAGATACGGTAATCTTCAACAAAAAAACATTCTAAGTTTGATGTACAGGTAATAATATTCTCTGAGCTTTACAATGGGACTTTATGGCTTCAAAAGTTGCTGAAAATCACAGGGTAAAGTATCAATATTTAATTTTTTTAAAATCAGGCACTTCTCAATATTGAAAAGTAAAAGTGTTGCTTTCCCTCAGAACTCCTGGAACTTTTATCTTTCTGACTTCAGGGACTTTGCACATCAAGAAAGATGTATTTCTGAAAATGTTGCAGTAAAACACCAAGAAAAATATTTTTTCTTTATAGCTGATGTGTTGTATTCAGAAACGTACACTCTTTGATGACTAAAACACCAGAACCCTTTCCCAAATACTGTTAGGATCTAGGTCTGGTTCCTCCGTGGCTTTAAGTCATGACAAGGGAAAGATCGTGTATGGAGTACGCAACCTGAAGATGCCAGGACGACAGTGGATTCTGCCATCACACTTAGTACATCGGTCTTCTCCCCACAGGAGGCTGAAGGGAACCCAGGTCAGTCACTCACTTTCTGCCAGCACACACAGGTCAGCTGAGAAAAGGGTGAATTCCTACAGCTGTTCTTCAGAGTAGAGCAAGAGGGTTCCCTGGCAGCAACACCTCCCCAGCTTGGCATATGCAGCAATTCTCCAGGTGCCTCTCAGGCTGTGCCACATCCTTACCCCATCTCCTACACCTGGCTTTGCAACAGAGTTGGTAGCCCAACATCCTGCAAGACCTCCCCAGTCTGGTAACCCATTTCCCTTGCAGCAGGAGCTGCTTCAGACACTGAATCTTCTAGGAAAACCTAACCCTGAAAGAATACGGGGTTGGGTCCTGAGGAATAGACGTGCACAAGCATTCAAAATTGAAGCTGTTGCTTGTCACACATGCACAAGACACACAGTTCTGAGTCCCTGGCTGCCCAACAGTCATTGATGTACTGAGGCCACATGAGCCACTTACTGATAAAATTTAGATATAAAAATTATTTGTATGTGATATAAATATTTTCTGAAAATAAAAATATTGACAAAAGCTATGAGGTAACTTTCTGACATCATTTTTTAACAAGTACTGAGTCCCCACAGTTTCCACTATTATCTCAACTTGAGCAGCAAAAACTTATGGTGTTTAAAACAAAGGAAAGCAAGAAAGAGTTGGCTACAGTATCTACCCCACGTATAATTTTCAGTTTAGTTGCTTCCTCCGTACACATTGCTACTGTCTCATAATTAGGTTAAAGAGTGTGTTCTTTGGTCTCCCATTGTTTTTGGAGCAGGCCTTGGTCAAGTATTTTAATACAGTGGGTCGGTTTGTTCATCCAGAAAATAAGCATGATCATATCTGCCTCGGAAGGTATTGTGAGGATATTGTCACTATTGTATGTTTGTGAAGTGCTTTAAGACATTCCTCATTAAAATAATTAAACTGCAATTATTGGGGGTGGAGCGGGATCTTAGTTTTTTTATTATTACTTCCAGGGACTTCCCCGTTTCTGGCCTGAACTTACCAGCATATTTCCTCAGACTTGTTTAGCCTACTTTTAAATTGTTACTATAATTTCAGTGCCAAACGAAATGCTGAATCATGAAACTGAGGTTTTGGAAAACTTTATTTATATTAAAGAAATGCACCCAACAGCATTTCAAGCTTCCTCTCTGCTATTTCTTGTGGCGTCCCTCAGTTTGTGCATCCATCACACATTCAGGAGGGTTGTGCCGTGGCCCTGCCCCTTGGCAGGTTGAAGGCTAGATTTCTTTTTTTACTAGATGGAGAATGTTTCACTTTATAACTGTCAAAAGGCAGATCTCTCCATGCCACATTTTGGCATCTTCTCCCATCTAATCTTTCTCTGCGGTGCAAACTCCCTTGACCCTTATCACAAGGAAATCCTGACTGCAGCTCTTTTGAATCATGGAATCGAATCATGGAATCATTAAGGTTGGAAGAGTCTTTGTTAAGATTTCTGCTGCAGCTCACGGTAATTGTAACCATCCTGCAGCATGACAGCCCGTGCAGACTTCAGAGTTCTACTTTGGGGCACCCACGTGGGTTATCCGATTAAATATCATCCGCACGGGCTGTCCAGCTCAACAGTGCTAGTGGAATAATGTCACATTTCCCAAGCAATTAACTACCATTGCTCTGTTGGCAGGAATGTCTTCGCTTTTCACAGAATTACACACTGGTAGAGGTTGGCGGGGACTTCTGGAGACCATCTAGTCCGACCCCCCTGCTAGAGCAGGATCACCCAGAGCAGGTTTTACAGGATCGCGTCCAGGTGGGTTTTGAATATCTCCAGAGAAGGAGACTTGGAGACTCCACTACCTCTCTGGGCAGCCTTTCTTCATCACTTTGTCAAGACTTGGAGACAAACATCAGCACTGAAATGGAGCAATAGTTAAAAGCAGAGTTATATCCAAAGGCAAAAAAAAAAGCTGATCTAAATCTAGGCTTGGACAGGACCTTGCAGTTCAAACTCCAAGCAAACTAAATCTATGGAGTGATGTTTTGGAAGGCTTGGTTTCTGCACCAGAATCCTGAAATGTGAAGTTTTTCATTCTTCAAAAAAATAACTGTGACCGCAGCCATAGCAAGCAAAAGTAGATTGTGCAAAAATAGATTACTAATGTCACAAAAAATGAAAATTCTCCCTCAAGACGTATTTGCTGTTACGGTTGTGTCTTCTCTCCGGGACCTAAACTGCTATAACCTTCCTTTTCACAAAATCATGTGGAAAAATGAAAAGAACACAACTATGAAAATTGTTATATACTGCAAGCAACTCATAAGAGTGAAGAATCCTTGAAAACCCTTCAGAAATTAAACACTGAGGCCTAAAATTGTGTGAGTTTTCAGAACAAAAAATTAAATGCAGCATTGTTTGTCAAAAGAGAAATGTACTCCTCATTCATCATTTGCTTTCCTGGGTCTCAATTTTATATTTACAAACATAGGCATTTGCTTAACTTGAGCATATTAGTCATTTCATCCATTTCAAATGTTACCATGTTCTTGCAACTTGAGATGAACCTCACATACAGTAAGGTCATCGCTCAAACTGTACTTTGTAGAGGGGCTTAGAATCTTTGCCCAAGTGGAAAACATGAAATAAATCCCTATAATGAAAAGTTGTACAACAACCTGCGCTACATGAGGAAAATACTAATTTTTACTGTTGTTGGAAGAATCTGAATTTTTACAAAATGGTGAAATAGAGCTGTCTACTTATGGGTAAACAACAGCAACTGGTTAATCAGTCTTCAGAGCTGTCCCCAAGCTCGTACTGGCACAGATGTGTACTGAGGTTTCTCCAAACAGCTTAAAATTCAGTTCCGACAAATACATAACAGAAGACAATGCAAAATAGAGAGACTAAACCAACACCACATTTCATACAGATGAAACACTTACCCAAGATGATTTTAACCTTTTGATTTTAAATAAGAAATGTGCCCAAAAAAATACTTCTTTATCACTCTATTGCAGGCTAGGAGTGGCTTTAGGAGCTATACCTTCTCCTCCCACACCCTTGCTCATTTGTATTCCTGGCTGCACAGCAGCGCAGCGCACGTTTCCCCCCGAGCTGCCAAGCCAGCCTTACTGCAAGCCCTTTGAATAGGTGCCCGTAGGGTCACCGTGGTCTCACCCCTAATCCTGCTACTCAATATTCACCTGAAGCTGCTGTTGGGCAGGGGGTTCATTTTCAGCAAGGAATGAAGGGATTTAGCCGCACGAATCCCATTAACAGCAGAGGAGCTGCACAGCTTAAACCTCAGGGCACTGTACCGAAATCTTACCCCACCGACTCCGATAAAAAATCTCCATAATGGATTCTTTGTTAGAAGGAACCACTGACATATTTTGTGGTGACACTGCGACACATCTGAAACAGCACACCACTACCGAATGGTTTACTTAATTAAGAATTCCTAAGTAAATATTTTGAGCGTGCATCAGTTGCAGAAATTGGCAGGAGTGTCCCAGGCTCTGAATGCCATCTGCATATGTTTAGGCTTTCAATTTTGTTTTCCACCGCCAGCTTTGGGAAATCATTGTTCAGCACATGTGTTATTGAAATGGAAATCCAATAGGGCTGCGTGGTACTGTCCTGCGGTGCACTCATCTCTGCTGGAGCTCCAAGCCAAGCCTTCAGACCTGGGGCTGCAGACAGCAACGTGTTCACTCCCATCAAACAAAAGGCAGAGATTTCTCTGGTGAGGTCACCCCCCAAAAAAAAAAGAACAAACTAGATTATATAGTGCAATTGCTGGCATGGTCAAGAATGAAAGTGGTGGGATAGGTAAGTTGAGGGATGACTCACAAAAGGGTAGAGTGTGCCTCAGGCTATATGTCTGCTTTAGAGGGGAGTGGGAACAAGGACCCCATCCCTTGTTACACAATAGTGTAACATCCCTGTACGCAGTAGCGATAGGGAGAATATCAGCCAAGCCTTGGATTCATGCCCTGCCCTACCTGCCAGCTAGGAGACATAGGATGGCTGCTGTGAAGCTGCCAGTAGGAAGGAGGGAAGCCATTGCCTGGCAGAGAGATGTCCCCAGGTCACAGTGCCTGCATGCTGCCCCAATGACCCACGCTCACAGGCTGCACCATGGCAGCAAGCACAGACTCCCACCAGGAGTGTCCTCAGAGCCCACACCTTTTTCGACTCCCTGGAGATGACACTTTAATGCAAGCACTGCTGATGTGGCATTTACCCCACCAGTTTTCTAGTGTTACTGAAGAAATGCTTAGACCAAGTACCAGAAGCAGCAGTGTAGGTGTGAACATGATGAGATGAAATGGAGATGGTAGAATTCCCATTAATCAACAGAGCACTTTCCACTACAAGAATGGTTTGTGTCTCCAGTTGCTGTGCAAAACCACAGGAATACCAGTGGTCCTAAGCCTGAAATGGAGGATAGCTGGGGAGTGGTACTCGCTTTGGCTTCCTAACGAAAGGTAGCTGAAGCTCCAACTGAAGGCTGAGAAGATATTCCTCCTCTAAACAGCATTGTACCAAGGTAGGAGGGCTAGGCTCAGTTAAAGACAAAATTTGACTCTCCTACTCATGAGCTGTCACAGATCCCATCAGTGCTTGTTACCAGCCTTTCGGTAACTCTTACTGTTCATGCCAGAGCAAGAGACAACAAAAGCATCTAGGGCTCAGGAGTATTTCTGGCATGATGTTTCCAGAGAATTATCCCACAAAAATGAGAATCCAAATAATGCATAGCTTATTTAGTGTGTGGTTGGTCCACTGCAAAAATTTTCATTAATCAGTCAGTAAGACAACGCTTGATACAAAACAGGATATCCTGAGGACCTGTTACATCTTCAGCTTACTTGTATTCAATTTTTTTACACTGGGGGAAGACTAATGGAAAACAGAAATGCCTCACATGTCTCACATGTCCTATTGTATAGATCACATGGACAAATTAGACATTTACATTTACATTGGATGTTTACTCTCATACAACAGGCATTCAGAATGTGCATCTGAAACTACAGTATAACAAGCTTTTTCTTTCTTGTCCCCACTCACATTATTCTAGGGGCATCTTGTTATCTGGTAGAAAACATTCACATCTTGTATACATAAAAATCAATAAAAGTAAAATAGGATGTTAAAATATCTGAAGTGTGGGAAATTGATTCCAAAGCAATTTGGATTTCAAGAAGCATTTGGTTTGCTAAACCACAGTAAACTGATAGGCTTTAGCAAGCTGTGGCCTGCGTTGGAAGCTGCAGGAAGGCATGCACGGGGCAATTTGTGAAAGGCTGGAATATTCCTGCTTTGGTCTTGCCAGTGACACACATGGCATAACTAAACTTATCTGTGTAAGTTTAGTGAAAGTGTAAAATTACTTGCTTCCTTGAAAAAACAAGGATTTTATCAGATTTAGAAATCAAACTGAAATGCTTCTGTTTCATAGAGTTTTTTCTTATGGCTAGAAGAACACAGTTAACAGGACCTACCATTTCAGTTCTGCAAGCACCTGTGTTACGCCCTGCAAAGTACCAAGCAGCTTCCACCATCAGTAACACAAATGTCCATTCCTGAAAGCCAAGATGCCTGCTGAGCTCTGGCAGTTGGCACTGATGTCTAGCGCTACTATTTGCCTTCCACCCCATTTCTGTTTTCCTTTAGCACTAGAAAGAGTCATGCTGATATCTAAGAGAAAGCTACAGAGTTGTCTGCTGAAGAGTGATCCACCGCAGTGGAAAGCAAAATTACCTTGCAGAATAACTGTGGTGAGATATTGCAGTTCCTCTCAAGAGGAATACAACTCTGAAATACCAAAACAGCTGGACAAGATAAGCAGCAGATTTTCTGTGTCTACACAAAACCAATTCAATATTAGGGAGAAATAAAAACTTCGCACTTCAAGATGTAAAATCCATGCTTCTGTTATGTTTTTCATATAGCAAATATGAATGAATAAACTCTCTCCATCGGACATGACATATGCATAGATTGGGTATTTTCCAAACTTTATCAACTCCAAGCCTTAATTAAGCATAATTGGAGTGCATATTTTGGCTTTGGCCCAAGTTTTGTTTAGTTCTTTCCTGTGAAAAGGTTGAAAGGCGAAGAGAAAGATGAAGTCCTTCAGGCAAAGTCCAAGACTTGGCAAGACCATACCCTGCTTAATTTGTGAGATGTGATGAATGTGTGTCACAGCCATGATGTGGCTCTGAAACCACAGTAGAACGGTTCTCATACACAGAAGCATATATTCCTTGGTTATCTTACTCTAAAATGTCATTCAGTTAATAGCAAGTATGTATTGTGGGTTTAAAATCTTAAAGATGGACTGTTGGTGGAATCCATCTTAAAATATATGCTTTGTTATATTTTTCATTTAAGTATATGATATATCTTTTTTTTTTTTTTGGCTATGCATGCACAGGACTTCCATAGATATGATACAAAAATTGAAAGAGGAAACCATGTAGTAGTGGGTCTACAGGAAAGGAATTTACCTGCTTTCCAAAAGGAAATCATCTGGCTTTACTGCTATGGTGGTTCAGGGAGGGACTCATTTTTGTTAGCCAAGATCTGAGCAGTCAATGAGAATGTATTCTGAAAAGCTACTAACGAGCCACTATGTTGGAAAATATAGACTTCTGCGTCAAATTTAAGACTGCACTGCAGTGGCTGATAATCATTAAGATGAAAGCATGTATGCAGCTTTAAGCTATATCTAAAAAGCCATACGAAGTAGACTCAGAGGTCCTTTTAAGTGAGGAAGGTGGAGAGGCCATACTGACCCCGCACACATTGTGCAATTTGGACTGAATGACCACTGGAGGCTGCTATTTGTGCACAGATATATGACCACAAATCAAGCTGTCTGACTGGTCTTGAATTAGCAGCAGAAGAGAAAAAATTAAATTCACATTGTCAGTGACACTGAATTTTTCTGTACATTGAATACAACAGTGTCTTGTGAGTCATGATTTATTTCTTCTTTCCTTTCCTCACCACTATATTCATGGTGGTAAATCTTTGCTAAGACCATGAGATATCAGGGCGTGAAATTAAATAACATCCACAAACCAAATTAAAACCAAAAATGCACGGGCTTGATGCTGTCAGATTTACTTACTGGCCTGTTTCTACAGCTGGAATGGGTGCGTTGCTCAAAACAGTGGCAGCGTTCACTGTTTCCATCTGCTCTAATTGTCCTACTTAGGGCAAGATCGCTGTCTGCCAACATAGGGGTTGAAGAACCCAAATTCTTCTTTGATTCTTCTTTACAATTGGTGAAGCTTTGGGATGATACACCATCAGGGGAAGGGCAGCCTCTCCTACGTAGGTGTGCAGGAGGTAAGGAAGCAAGTGTGACCAATTTGGTCACAGAGCCTTGAGCGATAGACCTTTTCCCTCCTCAATAGCCCACTTTCACCTTTCCCTCAAACTACACTAGTTGGTGTACACTCATCTATAGTGAACACACTTGCACTGTTTCCAAGATGTGGGAAAAAAACAGGAAAGAAACACAAAGTCTCAGAAGCAGAAAGCATTGACCTCTCCAGGTCTGGCATGAAGGCAGCTGTTCTTTGCCCCTTTTCAGAGCAACTGATGACATCACAATTTCTCCTCAGTGATCTGCTTTTGGAATCAAGATATTTTGTCTCTTCTAATATTTTTCTATTGATTTAGAGACATCACACCCATTCTGTGGTTAGTACTGTTGTGTTACTACCAGTAATCAAAATGCCACGTCACATTACTCAGTGGCAGGTTGGCACAGTCGCAAAGAGAGTCCACAGAAAATTACACAAGCACAAGCTAATGGAAGCAGCAGAGCAGCATCTGTTCGATTTTAGGTGACATGGCAGAAACAGCCTCCTTCCTGTCCTTGGTGTTGGAGATGCAGTTTCACAGCCAATCTGTGTCTCAGACCAGGATCCTTCTGCACCATCACCCAGTCGTGAGTTCAGCTTCACGCAGACATACCCAAACCAGCTCTAGGTGACCTATTAGAAGTTGCAGCGTAACCACCATCGGCCTGAGATTGGCTCAGGCTGATTGCCTGGGTACTTCTCCTCCTCCTGGGACAGGTTTGGCAACCAGGAGGTTGGGCTATGGCTAGACAGGTAGATTTAAATGAGCTCACGAGGCTGGCTGCGATGTGAATATGCTCCTTAAAAAAAGGTGCCCTGAAAGTCCTCTTCAGACTGCACAGATCACGTATCACATATCACAGATCACATATCAGATCTCACAAAGCCTTGATTTAAAGAAGGAAAATGGTGTTAGGACCAGCATATTAAATACAAGAGATCTATCACAAATTTCAATATGCTAGATGTATAGTTGACACCTTTCATGCTTTCCTGGGCATGTGGCCCTATTTTTGCTTCAGCTAGAAATTTGCTATTAAGCTGCAAGTCAGCCTAAGTAAATGTATCAGAATACATCCCTGCATAAAGACTTCACAGTAATCCCAAAATGAATTGAAGAGGTAAAAATTTTGCACTAAGGCACATACTTAAGAAATACAGAGTGCAGAAACACTGCATTCAATAGGTTTTCTATACTTTTAATAAATATTTGACTAAAAACAAGAGAAAAAATTGCAGTGTATTTTTGAACAAATACCAAACTGAATTGCCCTTGT
The DNA here is from genome assembly GCA_013399095.1 of Psophia crepitans. NCBI lineage: Eukaryota > Metazoa > Chordata > Aves > Gruiformes > Psophiidae > Psophia > Psophia crepitans. Next base: position 127,906 of record VWZZ01006213.1, on the reverse strand, counting down.
AAACAATTTTGTTTTGATAACCTATTAGTGCATTAACTAATCTTGCCTTTTTCTCTTCATATTCTGTTTGCTGACCTTTATTTCCCAATGACAAAATTATTTTCAGCCTTTCTGCACCATCATAACGAACTGTAAGCGAAACTGCTTGCCGTTTTTATGGAGCAGGCCTGCATTCCTTGCACCCAGCGAAACTCCCACTGGCTCTTGATAATCATGCAAAGAGAAATTCTGATGAATTGGGTAGATAATTTATGCTTAACTTCCTTACATGAATTATCCCATTGAAGTTGTGAGACAGTTTGTGTACGTGACGTTATTCACGTTAGGAGAGTGAAAGAGGGTTTGGTTGTGAGTACGCTACGAGAGTCATCAGATCTTCAGATCTGTTCCCAGAAGTTGGACATCTCTATAAAATGGCCACAGTGTGAAAAAGCCTTGAGGGCAAAAAAAGAAGGAAGGACCCCCCCCCTCACCCCAGAAAGTGTAGAATATAAAAGAATATATTTCCTATGCAGATTTCCAAACACTTGAAATGTTATTGTATTCAGCATGTGGTCTTACTGCGAACAGAAACACTGTGGTTTATAATCTGAACTGTCAACACTGGTGCAAAACAATGTAACACCCAACAGGGCTATCCATGAATTTCTAAGGTTTCTTTCAGCTGCTTATTTCAAAATTTTAATTTCAAGTGATGTAAGAGCCATGGTAAACCACACAGTAACTTTTCTAGTTCCCTGGCTTGTTGAGCTTATTCCAGGTGTTCACAAGGATTAGCAAAAGCCATTTTGAGCTGTTTTTCCAGAGGGAGTTTCTAAATTTGGTAGGCAGCCATAAAAACCGTGCATCTGTGTTATTACCCCAGTGGCCCATGTTGGGTGTGCCTCTGGCTTTCTGCAAATCGCTGTGAGCTTGTGAAAGCAGCTGGATGAAATACTTCTCATTCTAAAATCTTCTCTCAAAAGATCACACACAGGCTGACAAGCATACGTATGCAAGCATTTACCTGCAATTTTGTTATGGTGTATATCGACCCCAATTAAGCTTCTCCCTGCCTACAAACTGAAGATGCTGTTGGCTACGGGCATCTTGCACACCTTCTTCCTCCAGTTCTCTTTCTAAATCAAATAATTTTAAGACGTCCTTTCATGGCCACGTAATCCAAAGAGTGAACATATTTAAAGAGGCAAGTGATAATAAACGTTTGGGATTCACAGCTGAGCCAGCAGAGGTGGTACTAAAACAGCTACATGAAAATGAAGCACATGAAATCTACAGGGTATATAGGCAGATGGTGTGGCACACGCAGCGTCAGTCAGCGAGCACCCAGAGCAGGTTAAGCATGGCTTAACAGCTACATCTGAGTCACACTCTAGTCTTCATCTTCTGCCAGGCTCACACTCTGAGATAAATCTTCCTTCACTGCTAACGAATTCTTGCTCTGCTTTTTCCCAATTCTGTCACTCTTTTGCCACTGATTTTTTTAACTTTTTTTGCCTTTAAGTGCAATAGAAAGTGATAGAGAGGTGTAACCTTTCTGTCTGATTTACGTTTAACAGTTCTAGAGAAGAAATCTTAAACTAACAATAACATCATACGCTATAATTAATTCTTGAAACTATTAATTTTTCCTAAAATCCTATAAATTAAATATCATTAAGCCCTACGGCACTTACCCAACACTCAGAAAGTGAGATTAGTTAAAAAGTGTTGTGATTATAGCCGGGGATAATCATGGACGTGCTCGAAGATGTGAAATCTGCAATCTGCATTATTCACTTCTCCCAGTGAGTGTCCAGATGACGTGCCATGCCTTTGTATATGGTGTTAAGCCAACCCTGGCACAACAACGCGCACACTTATCTTTAAGCGTACCAGCAGAACGCATGCATCAAAGGATCTACAAGCACACGGCGAAGCACTCTGTTGGACTGGCATGTGTACGCACAGCGGTGTGCAGAGCTGATCACTGCATGCTTAGGTTGAAAGCCTCCCGTTAAGGTATTACAAGACCAAAAATGCCAGAGACTGAATGAGCTGCATTCCCCAGAGAGAGTCTTGTGAGAAAGCAATGTGGTAATCACTTCTGTCTGAATGGTGATGGGAAGGCACAGTGTTAACAACAGAAGGGACTCAGCAGGACAGAAAGTGACCTTAAGGAGACAGTAGTCCATCCACCTTCCCTGAGGCAGGATCAGCTACACACTTCTCACCCCTGACAGATACTTGGTACTATTTATAAAAAACACTCTAACTTAATTTTCCCTAAATGTCAACAATTAAAGCTCAGTGCTTCTTCTCTGATGTCCCATGGAAACAGGAAAATTTTGACCCCAGAGGTCTTGCACCATCTTTTATGTTTTTTATAAATCTTCTGCAGAGCAAAACAGCCCTCATTCAATTTTTCCTCTCAGGCACGAGACCTCCAACCATTTCTATCGCTCTCTTCAATGTTCCCTCCCACCGGTCCGCAGTTTTCTGCGCAAGAAGCTGTTAAACTAAATATGAGTGGCAATGAAGGAAATACACTCCAGCCTCCTCTTCACAGGGATACAGTAATAACTGGGTTTGCTACCCCATGCATTTAGTGCCGTTCTGGATGCTGCCTGCTACCCACTGATCCTGGGCTCAGCTGTAATTCGGGTGATACCCCAATGCAGCTGTGATCAGTGGGTATCTTCTATTTCATAGAATCATAGAATCACAGAGTGGTTTAGTTTGGAAGGGACCTCAAAGATCATCTAGTTCCAACTCCCCTGCCATGGACAGGGACACCCTCCACTAGACCAGGTTGCCCAAGGCCCCATCCAACCTGGCCTTCAACACTGCCAGGGAGGGGGCAGCCACAGCTTCTCTGGGCAAAACCCAAAGCTTCATCCAACCTAGCCTTGATGCTCTGACCCTTCCTCGCTCACCAACATTACTTCCCAAACCAAACCCTAACATGTCCCTCCTTCCTTCATACCACATTGTGAAAAGGCACATAGCAGAAAAGGCAGGTTTGGTCCAGCGAAGAGCTTCCCTGTACAAGGAGGATGACTGACTCCACTGACTTCAGTAAGGACCAGAGACTTCAAGCAATACTGAGGCTTCCTGACTGCCCTTGTTAGATTAACCACCACACCCTAGGATAGCTGTAGGTGAGGGGGAATGAGCTGATTTGGGAAATCATTGGTATCATATTGAGAGTGAAACTTAATATACTGAGCGTATCAAAACCAACACTGGCCTAAAACCGAGGTCTTCCTTTGTAGCTCTCATGACAGTTTGGAGGAAAATGAAGAAAACACTGCCAAATCTGAAAATAGGTACACGTGGAAGGAGAGGAACAGATTTGAGACGAGAAATGGCTATTTAGGCCTCATTTTACAGTGAGTTTCCATTGCTTCTGACTTCTTTAGTTCCCATATGCACCCAGTGTTAAGCTTAGCTTGCAGCTGTGTCAAATGGGCCCTGCAAAAATATTTTGACTCCTTGAACATGTGTCTCACCCCCTCATTAGTGGAACAGTAGCAGTTGTGCAATTAGCGTCCAGTTATCAGCACTCCTTTGATTTGCAAATAAGGGGAGTTGCAGCATCTGACTTTGAAAACATGAGGCAGATGGAGGGGAAGTATGGTAAAGAAGTGTAGAAACACAATTTGCATAGATTATGCTTGATATTTACATTAAAGCTTTTAGTGTCTGAGACAGGGCAAACTCTGCAAATAAAAGTGTCCTCACTAAACACTTAAAGTATAAAAAGGTCATGTTTTAAAAACACCTATTGTAAGAGTCTTAGAAATATTGCCTAGGTTTGTTCCCACCAATACACAATGTGAATACATCTAAACCAAGTTTCGGTCCAGTATTGAGTAGAGTTATAGCAGAGGAAACTTGTTTCCCAGTAAGTGATAGCCAAAGTAGGCTTGATGTGTTCTGGTTTCATCACACTTCTGAGAACTGGAACAACTGTGCAGGAGAATTTCTCTAATCAGAGATCTGTGAACTGGTTAAGAGAAATAAGGTGACATTGCTTCCAGCATTACTGGGTCATTCTCTCGTGTCTCAAAACAAAGTCAAAGAAGCGTTTGTTGTGAGGAAAGACTTGTGTTGGTGAAAAAGTGTCTTTCAGCAGCAGGCTGAAATGCAGTCTCTCTTTGTTTAATTTCTAGGTCAGTCTGTATGCTCAAGGGGCTCTGAGAGTTAATATTAAGAGTCCAAATCATTAGATGCTTCTGGATTTGCTGTAATTTGTGGATTATCTATGGAATGTGGTATAAAACTTTCTATCCAATATCACTTGAAATAAACAGCTCTAGAATTAAGCCAGCATTTACATTTTTCATTCAGCTTCTGAGCATTTCATGCTAGTAAAAAATCAAAGTGCCTTATTTTATTGGATTACCATCGTATTATTCCATCAAAGTGAATCCTTAAACTCTGGTTTCTTTAGCTTACACGTAAAGGACTTGTACCATATCCTCAAGCTTTCCGAGCTTAGCCTATAGGACACAGGATGAAAGTTTACTGTCATGGCAAAACAAACCTGCAACGCAGGAAAGACATCACTGTAATACAAAATTATGTAGAAACGTAAAGCCCAAGGTAGCTTTGAGAGCTGGGGTTTGGGTTCTTGGGCTCTTTAATCCTCAGAATGGTTCAATTTTTTTGTCCAAATTGTTCACCCAGGTCTAATGACCATTGAACAGTCTAGCAGGCACTACACATGAGATAGGATTAGGAGGTCATGGGTTCAGTCCGTAAGTAGGACCACTCACCCCTGTCACAAATCTACTCAGTTGACAGACAATTCTTTGTGATGAGTTGGCCACCCATTTGGAGGGTCAACAGACATCTCGCTTATTTTGAAAATTTGACCATGAGACACAAACTGCCTTTCCGTGTGGGGAAGCCCACCCCACAGATGCCTAGAAAAAAAAATAAATCACAGTGCATGCTGTTCAAAATCCATCCTCCCAAAGCTCTTCCTGTGGTGGCTAATGTTTTTGAAGCCAAGGGCTTTTATTCTGATTTCTGGTGTGTTCTAAAAAACACTTACAGAAAACTGTAATAATCTTCATTTTAAAGGAAAAACTAGTTGCAGTGGGTGAACACCATACGTATTTGTTCAGTAACTTTAATAAAGAATGTTTTGAATCCTGTCACCAAAAAAGTTATTATAAAATAATACTTTAATTCCACATCTTAAAGGATACTTTAAATCTCTCTTAAGCATCTTGTTTGTTATGCTTCAAAACTTCCTGTCACCCAGAAAGAAAAAAAAAATCCACAACATTCTTTCTGTCTTACAGAACTACAAGAGTAAGAAAATCGTCCCTTTGGGTTTTTTTTGTTTAGTGTTTGGAAGACTATAGCTTCATGAAGGATCTGATAACTAACCCATATGGCACATGATCCTGATAATACAATCCAAACATCACAAACCAACTCCCAAAAGCTAACAAGAATCAGCGTCTTTGTTGTAGAACAAAACAATGCAATCTCATGCTAACACAAAATCCAGTTCCTCTGGAGTTACCAAATGCCTAATTCACAGTGAAAATAGATGGTGATAGATGATGACGCATGTCCTACAGTTTGATGTTGCCTCCCAGAGATGAAACAGAGGGCTTGATCTCTTGTGGTGTTAAAAATCCCCTGGCATTTTCTGAAGTCAGAGAACTGATGGAAAATCAGATAATTGCCTGTGTAAAATTCCTGGAAGTATTAACTATATACTGTATGCTCCTTTTTCTGTTTAAACAGTTTTTCTACATTTGGTCTGCACCAAAAGACCACCCTAGCTTTTTTCTGGTACAGCTGGGGGCACGAAACCTGCTGATTACTTGAGCAAACGTGATACCGTTTCCTGCTGAATGACTGATATTTTCCAGTTCTGAATTGACTGATTCTACCTAGGAATTTAAATATGGTTTGGTATTTAAGCCTATGACCCAGTGGGACAACCCAGTGAATGCAGAATGGAAGATGTGTCAGAGGCCTGCAACTGTTTTGGGACTGCTTCAGAAGGGGCAGAAATATCGTATATTCGTAACTTAGTTACATCCAGTGCACGCAAAGTGTAGGTGGATGTGCCTCCAACTCAGAAAGAAAGGCTGTATGATTATGTGTTTTGTTAGGATGCTCTCTGAGTGGAGAAGTGAAGTGATGCCAGGGTGGATTTTGGCCATGACTTACCACAGAGGAATTGTGGGTGGCAAAAGAGATGGCTTTCGGTATGGCCAGACTTATGAAATAGGCTTACTACTTTTGAACTTAAATTGTGTACTTTGGGGATCTCAGGGCTTTCTAGGAAGGCAGTGAATGAATCCACACAACGCAGAAGAGTCCGATCACCCTACTGGTTTTGCTAGGAGAGGAAAATAGACCCTTTTTGAACGCTAAATGTCATGATGAGTCCTCTAGCCAATTTGGTTATTTAGCTCAAAACCACACTTTTGCTATTTCAGTGAAAGATATAAACATTGACAGTCAGTTTCTTGGTGAAGGGATTATTCTCAGTGCTGCTAAGTGTTCAGCACAGTGTACCCTCCATCTCTACACACTATCACTGCGTACAACTCAGAGAAAAGTTCATCAAAAATAAGAAATGTTTCCCATTATTTAAAAAAAAAATAAAAATCAGTCACTCAGAAAGGAAACCTAAACCCAAAAGAGAAATAAAATATTTTGTGCTATAAGATCCAACACATTGCAGCCCACTAAAGTCACTTTTACTGACTGAAGTCTACAGTAAGACCTGGCTGAAATGCTGATAACTTCCAGGAATGAGATAGGAAAGACCAGAGAAAACTGGAAATCTTTGGAGAAAGAGACCTCACAGACCAAACCTGCTGATTCTTTGCAATGCCCTTATGTCTTTACGGATTTAAAATTCTACACCAAATAATGCCATTTCCACCGATATCATCTGCACTTCACTTTATTCCATGAACTTACACGGAAATAAGCTAATATTTTGAAACTGTTGTTACTTCAAGCTGGAAGGGATGGAATTAAATATGCTGTACTCTGAAGCATAGTAAACTGTCAGGCGGTTTTTATTTTTGTCTTATTGACAGACTGTCTTCCTAGTGGCTGAGATCCTTGGGTTTGATTGCAAGTTGTTGACTTGCAAGCTTACAGCTGTCCTGGCCTGTGTTAAGTCATAAGTAAAGTTGTGTAGAAAGCAGCCAGATTGTAACCTGATGCTGGTATAGATGACTAAAAAGAAAACATGAAGAAGTAGGACCCTGTCAAGATATTATGAGTTACTGCAGCCAGGAATCGAAGCCAGGCTTCTGCGATTTCTGTACAGCAACTTTATTGAGGAATTACGTCTTGCTGCAGCAGCTCTACACTTATCCTTGCTACAATGTGTTAGTTTTCATTATTTTTTCTTAATTAACATCAGCTGCCGGTGGGATCCAACGTGTTCCGAACCTTCCTCTGAGCATGGTGAGACACTGTATAGGCAAACCAAATGATTTTCAAACCTGTCCCGTGTGAAATAAAGAAAAGCCTTGGGTCTTAAAAAATTAGGGATTTAAAACTCCTAGCAATGAGAAGCGATACTGTTAGAAATGTGAATACTGAGGCACAGAACTATGCAAAAAACTGTTTGTTTTGAATTTGAATGTGGCAATTAATCCAAAATATCTTCTGCTTTACCAAGCTTTTAATGAACTTCAATGGAAAAGCTGGAGAAGAGTATTTTGAATGGCTTCCTATCATCTTAACGTAGTGAAATTTTTCACACACAGTATCTTTACCAAGCAAACTCTTACTCTGCTCCCCAGTGCTTACTGAAATTTGCAGAATTACCCATTCCCTTTTGGGGTTGAGTGATTCCAACCATTATAGCACAATGTAAAAGGAAGGGATGAAAACCCCACACAGGAGTTTGTAGAAAATTGTTAGCTGTAGTTTCCAACAGATGTACGCCAACAGACATTATCAAAACCAAGCGGTTACTGGACACAAGATTAAGTGTTGCTGGTTTTAGTTGTCTGCCTCAATATCCTCCACATTTTAGAGGCCTACAGCCTCCAAATGGCATAGGAAGCCTCCCTGGCATATACTTAGTGCTGTATTTTACCACATTTACCTTCCTATTGTCTTTCTGAATGAGAGACCTTAGCACTACAATGACAAATCAGGAAGATGATAGGCCAAATCATCCCATATGTTGAGGATTTAAAATGAAAATCTGGTTGTCCATTGGAGTCACAGACTTACAGAAAATCAGGCAACCTGCCTCAGGTCTCAAGCTTCTCTGTTCACATCTAGGGTATCAGCTCATTTCCCATGTTCACAGCCTGAGTCAGGTTGTGTGAGGGATGCACCAGATGTGTGCAGGATGTCGAGAGTTTCATGGTCCTGAACAGCGGCCTACACTTGCTCTCCTTGTTTACCTGTTCTTCCAGGAGGTCCACAGACAAGAGGTAGAGAACCACTTCTCCAGTGGCTCGGATAATGAATCAAAATAACAAGATCTGGTCCTAGCCTTGGCTCTGATTTGCTGTGTATCCTTGGCAAGTCACTTCATTGCCTTGCGCTTCTTTCCTGCTTCCTTGCGTTCATCTGTTTTACCTTCCTAAACAGTATGTGGGCCAGGACAGTGACTTGCCCATTCTTGTAATCTCTTCCACAGTATGGACCTAGTGCTAGGCATTAATTTAGTTGAAAAATTAATTAGAAGGCACATGCCAACTGACTCCCACATAGGTACCATCAGTAACAAACAAGCTGACAGCAAAGAAGGGAGGCACTAAAAAATTAAAGAGTACCATTATTTTTAGTGCTCCCTCTGCCATCCAAACTATCTTTTTCAAACTCTTTTAAATTATCCCAGTTGCTTTTGCTGCTGTTGCTGTTATTCATTTCCGTGGAGGAAAGATGCTGGGTTGGGATTTTGTTTTCTCTTTCTAGCTGCCCATAAGGTTTTTTCCTAGCTGACCTGATATTGTTGCCAAAGTAGTAATTCTAAACCAAACCATCCTCTTCACTTTTGCCAAATACATGTCACTGTTTTCCAGCTCCAGAGAAGGTACATGAGTGTAGGTATAGCAAATCTTAAATATCTCCTTCAGGTGGCTCAGCATTACCATCTTATAGACCATTTTCAAATTCAGCTATATTAAGCAGACTAACATTAGCTAACATGTTAGTTATATGCCTAATATGTTAATGTTAATTTGTGTGTCAATTATCTCCTATTAAAGACAAGGAGGACATCCTGAATATAGTATATTTCAAACTCTTATCATAGATGCAGCCCAAGTATAAACACAGCAGAAGTTTTGTGAATTTATAAATGCTGACTCTGTTGATTCCCCACTTGGCAGTAACACACCTCTTCTCTGCTTCGCTATCCTGTCCTTCCTTGCTTGCTGCACATCCCCCTTGGTCTGGAGGAGCTGAGCTCCTACCAAAAAATTGAAGCTACTGCACTGTGCTTTGGCGAGTGCAACCACGAGATGCCCATACCTGCAGTGCCTCTCACTCCTCCACCTTGGAGGAACCAAGTGGCTGCATGCTGCTGTCTAAAACTTTGTAACCTCACCCAAATCCTCTTTTGACCCCTAAAGAGGTCACAAATAACTCATCTGAGAAACCTAGAACTAAAGCATGTGCCAGAGAGGATCCAGACTTTACTTGAGCACTTCCCAAGGTGAACGGCCCCCTTAGCAGCTTGCTCTAGTGACTCCTGCTGTAACATCTGCTGTCATAAAAGTCTGAATGATTCTGTTTTCAGATTCCAGTCATTGATTCAGACATTCACATTTGCCACAGAAGAGCAAATGACAGCCAAAAAGAAAACTGAAACCTACGCAGTGTGAAATTTAGTTCTGCCCTAGGACACTGACAGTAGCATCCTAAGATATAGTTGCTTTCTCTTTCTTCAAAAACCAATCTCATTGCTTTTCCTCATGCTGTTATATGGTGACTTACTAAATTTAACCAATTGCTTCCCATGGCTTAGGTTCTTCCCAGACGCTCACTCTCTTTCGGTGTTCAAAGGCCATAGGATACTACAGTGCTCACTCCACACGTTTAGCTACAATCTCGCTCTCAGAGGGAGAACTCTCACCTTTCCAGGCCTTCCTCTTGGTCTTGGAGCTAACACTGAAATAGGGGTGTTAATTACTGCTAGTTACAGCAGTGGCTTCGTGAGGCCCATGGGGGAGCTGCTGACAAGCCACAACATCCATTTTCTCCTCAAGCACCCAGCAGCTGTGGTTCAATGCTGTCTTCCAGCTAATGCTGCTCTAGGCAGGATTTGGGATGCTCACTCTGAAGCTGGGAGATCTCTGTTCCATGAGCTTTGGTCAACCTCAGGTTACCCCTCTTCTGTTCAGATGTATTCCACAATAACCTGCTTCTACTACCACCCTTCTTCATTTACCCTGGCCTAATGCAGTCAAGCTGGTTTGCAGGCTGCATCTTTTACAAGGTGGCTTTTTTCTTTAAAAAAAAAAAGAAATTGTTGATTCTTTCTTTCAAATAATAAACTCCACCTTTGTTACATATACCTGCACACATGCACACGTACACACGTACCTACACTCACACACCCCCAGCCCATTCACCTTGCTTTCCTTCTCTTGCAAAGTATAATCAGCCGTAGAAATTAGAATGTGTTCTAACGTCTTTATCTAAAAATACACCTTCTTTTAATAAAACCTACAGTTTAAGGGTTAGGACAGATTTAACCAAGAGCTTATAAGCAGGGTGAAATCTTCAGCAAACTGCCACGTGAAATTATCACTTAGCAGTTTTCCATCAGCTGTGTGGCAAAGTTTTAATTTGCCCTGTGAATGCTTCTATTTCTTTGGCAAGACACAAAGTAGTTCTTTTTTTTTTGCCTTGCAAAGTCATCCAAATATGGCTCTTCATTTACTGAGTTGTTGACACAAAGGACTCCAGTGTAACAGGCCAAGTTGATGTATCTCTTCATTGTAAGTAAGGCTAGCAGGATTAACCTTCCAAAATGAAGGGGGTGCAATAAGCCAAATACCAAAGTCATTAGAGTAATATGAGGGATGAATTTGGGCAATACCTCTAAAATCCCAGACTGTTAAATTCTAGGATTTAACAGGCTTCAATTAACTTGTTAATTTAAAAGTCAGTGAACCAATATATTATCATGCATCACAGAGGAAGCCTCAGAAAAACAAGTATGGAAAGAACTGTTCCCTAAAATAAAAATAAATAAATAAATAAATAAAAGACCATTTACATCAGGGTTTCATGTCTTTCTGTTTAAATCACTGTAAGCATACATAATATTAACTGATATAAAGCAACTCTATGCTAGCACTCTAAGGTCATGAGATCAAGCACTTGTAAGTTAGGAAATGCCAGAACGAGGACTGACAGTGAAACTTTAATTCACCTGTCTTCTGAGCATGCACACTGATCAGCCTGCAGTTCAACGGCGACACAACCTTTTTTGCCACTGGACCCTCTCCTCCACTTATTGCACAGGGTGGATGTACTCCCTTGATGAGGAATTGTTCTGTCTTGCTTTCTCCTCGTTCACTGTGTACACTCTAGGCTTTACTAGCACTTCAAACTCCATTGTACAGATGAATTCTGAGCTTGACCTTGGCTTTGTATAGTGCTGATCAATACAATGTGTGAGAGAATCACAGAAAAGTCATTTAATAATACCCCTTTGAGGACAGGAGACATGACTCCTTCCACCTTAGAAATTTAGCAAGTTTAGCTGTGAAGTATTCACCGATACAAGGAGTTCAGTTTGACAACTCTTAGGATGTGAGACTTTGAAATAATTTCACTGACCCTTCTGACTTCTGCTGCAGCTGGGATTGCTCATCACTTCCACAAGTCACATCCCAGGAACCCGAATCAAGTGATCAAATACAGGGAATAGCTACTACTAACTTCAAAAAAACCCACCATTTAAACAATCAGCTAGCAATACGTAGGCAGTCAGGCCAAGAGAAGGAACAGGACTTAGTTCCCAATAGCAACACTCAAATGCTTGACCCACAGCATCATCCCACTCCCCCCAGGACAGCCTGTGCTCAGTCACAGCTCCTGGAGGAAAGCCTACCCACCCAAAGTCACTCTAAGTAAGTGCCCCAGAGTGTGTGCTCCTGAGGCAAGGACCCTGTAGGAAAATGTGACCATGAATTGAAGACCACATACTAATGTACACTCAGTTGGGAGCCACACTCAGGATCCATTGGCAGTTCCTGGAGCTTTCAAATATCAAATCTGGACATAACTCTGAGACCAATTGCAAATTCCTGTTCAAAAGCACTCTAGAGTTTACGAGAGAAACAGTCATGAAGGTCAGGGCAGTATCCTTTTCTGTAGCCTCTTTCCAAGATTCTTCTAACACCCTTATCTGAAATTACTGAGGCAGTAACAGAACAGGAAAAGGCTCAACACCCTCCCATAATTTTAGATAAAAATTCTCTTTCCCTGCATTGGCTTGTATGATAGTCCTAACTTATATCAACTGTGGCACAGTTTTTCACCCTTATAGCCATTCTGAATAGTGCTCTACTTAACCTGTAGATGGAACCACCTGAGAAGGTTTAGAGTCCAGCATTGACAATTATCTTTGAAATTCACTGCAATCTGCCCTCCAGAAAAGGGGAAAAAAAAACCACTTCTGCATGTTGGGAATGCCCAAAGTTTAGCCTTTATTTTATAACATTCTAAAAGAGTCAAAGAAAACTCTGTGTTTTCCTACAGGCTGTCCTGCTGCCTTACCTTCAAAGGTACATTTCTATCTGTTTTTTTCACAATGTCTTTTTGTTATTAAAATCAAAAAGCTATGTAAGGAGATTGTTATTATGCTTAATATTTCCTTCACCCTTCAGTTCATTTTCTGAAGAAAGAAGAGAAATGAATTATTGACAGGCTATTGCACCTCACAGGGCAACCCTTGTAAGTGATAATGTTGTGAAGTAAAAGTAGTAAATTATGATCTCTGCATTGACAGAGCTCCCCAAAAGCAACTTTCAGAGTTAAATATATTTCTGCATAGATCGTAAGCCTCACATTTCAGTGCCATCTGAAAACCAAAGCAAGGAAGACGCATAAAACTGAAATGAAAATGCACTTTAAAAAAAAAAAAAAAAAGTATCTTGCAATTTATTTTTTTTGCAAAACTTATGGAGTTAAGGAAAGGCAAGCCACTAGAATAAGAAGGAGTTTTCTTGTATTGTTCATGCATTCTAGCACCCTTTTAATAAGAGATTACTGGGAAAAACAACACAGCATCTTTCTGGAAAAGCTAATAATCTGGTTTTGTTGTCCATAACATGTAATTGCTGCGAATCCATATTCCATTATGTCATACTCCACAATTCTCTTCCCTTGCATTCACAGTCCTGTTACCTCTTTTTCCTCCATTCATGTCTTCTTCTCTGGTCCTTTTAACCAGAGGAAACAGTTTTCATTTACTACTTTCTGTGGTTGCTTAAACCTCTTCGGTATTTATGATAAATATCAGTATCTATAGGATTCAATTGACTCACACAGCAGCCTTCTGCTCTTTCGTGGTATTTGTGTTCCACCCACACTCCCTACCTTCCCAGATTTGAGCTTGCTTCTCTTTCTCTCTCTCTGTCCCTCCCTGTGACTCATTCTCGCTGCCTGGAAGTCCCAAGCACATTTCAGCAGCTCTAGAGATTGTGTTACCTCTCCCCGAACTGCTGCTGAAACTCTGACTTGAATTAGAAAACAGGTTTGCTCTGCCTTCTCCTCAGCTGTACATTGACCATGGCACTGATAACCTATAAAAAAGGCTGAGAAGTTGTTTTCCTTCAGGAACAGCAGCGTGTTGGTTTAAGTGGGCATTCACTATCCCGCCTTCAAAGAAATGTTGCTATCAGTACCGTCACCCTCCTCAGTCCAACAGCCTAAAGAATCATAGAAGCCTAGAATGGTTTGGGTTGGAAGGGACCACAAGGATCATCTAGTTCCAACACACACCCCCCGCCCCCGCCATGGGCAGGGACACGCTCCACTAGACCAGGTTGCCCAAAGCCCCATCCAACCTGGCCTTCAACACTGCCAGGGATGGGACCTCCACAGCTTCTTTGGGCTACCTGTTCCAGTGCCTCACCACCTTCACAGTAAAGAATTTCTTCCTAAGATCCAATCTAAATCCACCCTCTTTTAGTTTATACCCATTCCCCTTGTCCTGTCACTACACTCCCTAAGAAACAGCCCCTCACCAGCTTCCCTGTAGACCCCTTTAGGTATATGGAAGGCTGTGATTAGGTCTCACCAGAGCCTTCTCTTCTCTAGGCTGAACAACCCCAACTCCCTCAGCCTATCCTCGTAGGAGAGGTGCTCCAGCCCTCTGATCAGCTTTGTGGCCCTCCTCTGGACTTCCTNCACACTGCCGGCTCATGTTGAGCTTTTCATCAATTAGCACCCCCAAGTCCTTCTCTTCAGGGCTGCTCTCAATCCATTCTCCACCTGGCCCGTGCGTCAACCCACATGTAGGACCTTACACTTGGCCTTGTTGAACTTCATGCAGATGGATGCCAGTGCTGCAGTACCTCAGGACTATTTTCATTTATGAGGGGCTTTTACAGCTCCTGATCATCAATCTGAAAGTCCGTGCAGCACAAAGACTGCCAGGGCTGCATTTTTTTCTGACACTACGTGTGACCCATGCATATCATGAGATCACAGGCACAGAGGAGCATTTGGTCCTCTGCTTCTTTAGCACCCATCCCATTTGCTCCCTTCTAACTCTTCCACCTCAGCTTTCAGGCATCCAGGCCAGCGCTAATTCATTTTAATGGGAATTAAACACAGATGTTTGGTAGTCTTCTTCACCAGGCCCCATTTTCTGTGCTGTTCACAGTGCTGCCAGAGGTGCCTGAGTTAGGCAACCAGGCATTCCAGGTTCCCTCTACCATCAAGGAAAGAGCCAGCCACCTCCCAGTATGATTCAGAAAGGAGGTGGATTGAATTACTCCATGGACCTGACTGTTTCTCCATTAACTACAGGAGGCACCGAGGGAGACCAGACTCCTAACTTGAGAACCTCTCCTCATTGCCTAAATTTGGTTGTATGAATCCACCTCTGCGTGTTGCTGCAGATAAACATTCAAATGGATTGCAACATGCCGCTGTCTTTCACAGCTCCGTTTATTCTTCTCTTTGTTTACCTCTTATCATGGAGCAATTGTGGTTTCCGCATATTGAGTTTTTCAAAGGAAAGATCCTACACACAAATATGTATAGCAGTTGACTTTGAAAACAACTCTGGATATTAACACCGAGGCCAATTTTCTGCCACTCCGCAGCGAGTCATCTCTGAGGAGCCACTCTGGTATGCCTTGGCTTTAACAGGAGCTGCCAAATATGAGTAAAAGCTGAGACATCTGCCATCCTTCTGGGTCACATGTTCATGCTCGGTGTGCATTATCAGGCAATCCTGGGCTTGATCCAAAGCCTACTGAAAACAGCAGGAGTCTTTCACTACATTAGTTGGGGACTGGGAAGTCAGTTCTCACATCAAAAAGAGTACTTTGCGTGTTCATCAGTAGGACCTTACACTTGGGGTTTCAGATGTTGCTTGAGAAAGCTGTCTGAGCTACAACTGGATTGAGGTGTCAGTTCTCCAAAGATCAGGGGCCATTTGGGTCCACAGTTACCATTTCTAGTATCTATACTTTTTTACGCTGCTGGTGGTGCAGTAATCTTCATTTGTTAGGCTGGGGATGACTTGTCATAACACGAGTGGTTTAAGAAGTGAAGATAAGAGCCTTTTCTAACACTGAGCTCTTCTGTATCTATACAGCATTCTGCATTTGAGTAACAGGGTGCCGAGTAATCTCAAACTGGCACTACCATTTATGGCTTAGCTTTTTATTTTTATGCAACTAGCATTTATTTGCTTTCAAAGGAGAATATTCCCTCTTTCTCCCTCCCACTGCAACCTCCACGCCCTCCCCTTCAATCAGCTGCATCTCAGACTGGGAGGGAACTGGAGCAATTTGACTCACCCCACTAAAGCAAATGAGTGTATCAAACAAAGGCGGCCTGAGCCGAGTCCATCTAAGTCTACAAAAGTCTCTGGCAACTCCAAAGAAATGACTGTCCTCACTGGCAATATGTATATAGGAAACCATCAGTTTATTGTTGCCTTAGTGTTCCTGGCCTGCATGGGACCTTGCCTGTGCACATGTTTTTCCCTTTCCTTCCCTGCTAGACCAGAGGATGGGTAGTAGATGATGAAGTCTACTGGTGCTGGTGATTGGTCCTGCTGGAAGCTACGGGCAGCTGTAGAGCAAAGCTCCAGCTTAAAAACAAATAAATAGCAAATGCTAGACTGGCAATGAATGGGAAAGGACAGTGTCAGGGGAGGAGTGACCATCCCTAGAGCAGAGCTGGAGAAGACTGAAAATAAAAGGTCATGTCATGTCTCTGCGTATGGGGTGCTGAGGCAAGTGTGGGTGCAGCTCTGTGAGAAGAGGCACCGGGAAGGGAGCCAGCCTTATATGCATCGATGGGGAATATGTGCGTCTTCAGATGAATGTACAGACAATAGCACACACAAGTGAGTAAATGGATGTTCTCCAGGCTTTCAGGGAAGGTGATTACCTTCGGTAAGCTTTTAATAGTGCGAGGGATGACAGCAGAGACAGGTAATTAAAAGGAAATCTGTCCAGCACCCAGATTTTTCAGAGCTGAAAGCCAGATTTCCAACACAGGAGTAGTCTGATTTCCTAAAGAGCTCGTATCAACTTTAGGCATCTACGTGATGTTACACATTCATCATGTTCCATATGCAGATTTGTCCCTTTCGATTTTGATGATTGCAGGCAGATTTCCCAAAGAGGTCTGAGCTCCTGCATTAAAGGCAGCTCTTAAAAAGCGATGCGAACTGTCCAAGCAAAGGTCTGAGAGCAAAGGGACAAACCAAACAACCCTTGGTCGGGAAAAAATGTAACAGAAAACAGCCTGGTGAAGCAACCCCCCACCCGAGGGAGCATGCTGTGACCAAAGCACACACGTCACCAGTGTCTGCTGATGACACTCAGCCTTTCGGTGTTCGTCCCATGGAGCACGCGGGCATGGGCTTTAGACATGCCCTTAAGAGCGTGTGGAAAGTTTTAAACACGCATATGCTCCCACTGAGTTCGAACCAGAGCCAGTGGGATACTCCCAGGCTTAAGTACTTTGGTGAAATTAGGCCACAAAACGTCAGCCTCTTGCTGAACCGAGCTAGGCGGGAACCCAACACAACAGATTGCTTTGTTCAGCACATACGTTGATATCACTTACATTGTGGTGATATCAGCTGGTAAGCTGCGGAAATGCCTCCTACGTTACTTATCCTGCACCTCTCATACTCTCAGTCCATTAATCCAGGCTTGCTGGAGCCACTTCTGAAGCTCCAAACCTAAGCAGCAATTATAAAACCACTAGCACGTAAATAAACATATTTCCCCCCAGAATCAGTATTTCCTGCATCAGAGATGCAACAGTCAGCCTTGGATGATTGACAGGCTTCATGTGTAATATCTTCTAAGTCATTACTGCTGGAAAGGAGCGTGCTGTACCACTGAGGAGCTAGGAATTCTTTTCTTTCTGTTTCTAGTCCTTATATGATCATACTTACTGACTGTGGAGCAATCCACACTTTTATGCCGATAGTGGCCTCACGTTGCCTAAAATCCACTCATGTAATGACCTCCTCCTTTGCCCTGTGGCCTGTAAAGTAGGCAGCTTTTTACACTTAGAAAAATACAATCACATTTTCTCCTGGTTGCAAATAACTACACTAGATACCAAAATATCCCACCCAGCACTGGGATCCAAGTGAGAGGACATGATGCTGAACTTCGGTTTCCAGACATACACCAATTGCCAAGTCATTAGGCCGGTGTCAGCTGAAGGGATTTTGCACAACTGGACACTTTCACAACTCCACAGGGCTGGTGCCATATTACAGACAAGTCCGTGCACTCTTAGTGCACTCCCTGGCTTTAGAGGGAGATGGGCATGACCAGTAGTAAGAATAACATGTTTTATAACTCCCTCAGGTGTTTCTAGGATAAATCTTTTTTTTTCCGTATGGGACATCACACAAGAACATAGAAGGCAGGCACTGCTGGGCTTTGGGCACTGTCTGCCTGCAATCCCATCCCAGCATAGAAGAGCGTGCACAGGGTCTGCTCATGCCACGTGTGGGGCTTCAGGACAGCCATCGCTGGAATACGTGATGACAGAGGCAACAAGGCTTTGCTGGCAGAAGTTAACACACACAGAGCAACAGTTTGCACATATACTGGCAGGCTCTCACACAGACAGTAATTGGGGCCAACTGCATTAAAAAGTCCTTGCTCACGATTTGGAAGCTGCAGCACTATTCTGATCTTGAGTATTTTCTTAAGTAGTTCATTAGCCCTTCAATACAGACTACTGTAACCTTGCTGTTCCCCTCAGTCTGCAAGGAGTCTGATACAACAGCTCCGAGAGAAACGTGAGCTGCACAGTCCATGCTACAAATCTGCTTTTCCTGAAATCTCACAAAAATAGCAATTAGTGTGCTTAACCATTTCACTCCTAATAATGTAACCAAAAGCTTTTAGGCAATGTGCTTGTGGATCACTTTTGGTTGAAGTAGCATCTAAAAGGGATGCAGCATGGAGAAGGTCCCTCAGAGCCATTGCTGGTTGTGGGACTTCAGGAAGGAATTCAAGCTCTGCACCTTTGCATAACAGCCCTGCACTGCCTCCTGTCTAGAAGATATCCCAAGGATTCAAGCCACCAAAATCCCTTCCTGTGGAAGCTTCCCAAGCTCCAGAAGTGAAAACTCCCAGATCGTTGTGTCCAAATCTCTACTTCTCCTTTGACAACCTCCTGCATTAAGGAGTCATGGAGAAAGGATTAATATTGCATAATTAAAATCTTCTGCAATTATGCATACACAAAATGCCATGTATTTTGTATCAGAATATATAAATGCACAAAATAAGTCTTTCAACAGCACGAGAGGTCATGCCCAACCAGATGCCTTCATGTGACTTCAGAGGTATAATTTAACTGCAGTGTTGCTGTGACAGATTTTGCTAGTGCAGGTACAGGCCATATGAGCATAGCTCCGTTTATTTTCCCTCTCATAAAATTCAAACTTGTTGCCAAAGTTACAGCTCTAGTGAGATTGGAGATTTTGATGAAGAACAGTGTTCGAGTCAGTCCTTGGAGTTAGTCCAGCTCCAGAGGTGGTGCAATACAGAGGAGGAGAGCAAGAAGACATAAAAATACTAATGAGAATGCACATAGGATCTTAAAGGAAGAGGTGTAGTACAGTACTGTTCTGATGTTAGTTTTCCCCTGTGCTCTGCAGGATGGTTAGCAGCAAAGTCCAGCATTTTTCTATCTGGTCTGAAACTTGCCAGCACACTGCCAGACAATTTTTGAGAATTCCCTGCTCCTCAGTAGTTAAATTTTGTCCTTTGCAATTTTCAGATTTCTGACAGAACTGCTGGTGACAGTTGTAATAATATTCTGTAAAATGTTGTGGTGGTGATTCTTTGAATGCCATTGTGGTTTGCTGTCCAGAGTTATAATAACCTATGTTTGCCCAGATATGTATTCTCAACTTGGAAGCACTGGAGCTAGCATTTACTCTTCTGCCTGGGTGACTGGCACGTGTGTGCCAGCGCGTGTTGCTGAACATGTGAGCGAGTCTCTATCCAGGTATTTGCCAGGTGTTTCCTGGTCCCTGGGAAGCGTATTTTTGAGTTCACATCTCAGGGAAAGTGGGTGACTTGAGGTTTATTCCAAAGAGCAGAATCCACCAGTGGGGATCATATGTGGTTTCTGAGCCTCTTTTCAGTTTCATGTGTTTCTCTATCAGTTATCTCCTTCTTTAACCATTTTATTTTAGAAAGAATAATGGATGGAATAGAGGAGAGGGCACAAAAGAAAAATACAGCTCCATTATTGTATGACAAGACTGAAACCAGCATAGCGACACTGAGATTAGTTTTGATAACGTAGTTTCCTTCCGATTACAATCTTGCTCTGTTCATTTCAAGTTTTGATAACCTAGTTTATTTCAGATTACAATCTCGCTCTGTTCATCTCAGGGAGTTCAATTTGAGCTCCTCAGAAAGATGAGATACAATAGCCAGCTTGCATTAACATTTGCCTGGCCTTAGGTCTATGCATAAATGTCCTTAGTGACAACTGCTGATTGAAATTGAGACTCGGGTTTGCAAGACATAGATTGAAGTCATATATGTGTGTATGAGGCACCAGTTTAAATTAAAACTGGTTGAAACTTTGGAAACGGAATTCTAAGCAAAGCTAAAATGATCCCAAATCCACTCATAGTCAGCCATTAAGGACCTTTTCCAGAGTCTTTCTGTGTCTACATGTATCTGTATCAAATATATATAAACCTTTTATATATATTTGGGTCCATGAAGGAAACAACAGACGAGAGAGATGTAAAATATGCATGATACTGGAACTTAGTTTTATATAAACAAAGATATATCCCCAAAATACTTTACAAAGTAGCAAACTAGACCCCGGTAGGGCGTGCATGCTATAAAAGCCAAGGACTCTATTCTGCGACAAGCAATCGCTCCAACATATATTTTAAAAACTAGACCCCAGTCGGCCAAAATATTGAAAAGAGCTAGCTCTAGAGATGGGAAGAAAAGGGCTGAATTTAATTTGCGAAGAAAATCCTTCATGGTTTGGCTGCACACAAACAATGCTATACCCCCTGAAAGCTTGGCTTTTGAAATGAATTCATGCTCTAGAGGAAGGAAAAGCTGAGCATCCCCTCAGCAGTGACTGTCCCAGTTCAGCCTTGCACACTGGTATTACACAGCATTTACTGTGACTGAAGAATTGAATATTATGTACAATATACACACAGTTGTGGACTCTCAGGCCAAAGAGTGTATTCACCCCAGTACTCACAAATGAAATCCTGTAAAGAGAGCCTTTAATCCTTCTCCTTTTTAACCATCAGTACTACAGCGTTTGTGAATCTCTAAACTTAAATGTGCACCCACATAAGGCTTTAGGTTCTGTGGATGGTAGCATACTGGGATGCTAAATAGTAAAATTGTCCTTAGGAGTTCAAAAACCTCATCAGAGACCCCGAAATCCCACAACTGTAGAGCTAAGCACAATTTATGTGAAGCAGCCATGCAGAAAATCTTCTTCCAAAGCCAAATTTTCTTATTGATGTAAACTGTTCTTTGTTTCTTACTTCTTTTACATTCCCTCTCCTGCACCTCTCCCCCTGCCCTTTCCTCAAAAGGGGGATCATCCTCTGCTAGCTGAAATCAACCAGCTATGAGTTGTGTTCTGTCCTTTGTCATCTATCTTCCTGACCAGTGATGGTCAGTCGCATCCTTTCCGGGAACAAATAAGCCTCAGCAGCACAGTGGGTACCTCTGGGCTGAGGTCGGTTTCCTGAGCTGCTCTGTTCATGCCTTCCAATCATACTTCCTAATGCCGCGCTTGTCCCCTGGTTCCAGGCTACACTCCTCCCCAGACTGTGGTCATCATACTGAGTTGCAAAAAAGCTGTTCTCAGGTGATGACATCTCTGACCAACTGATGGGGCCACAACGTGGATCAACAAGACAGGCTGAACGATGATTCGGCTAAACGCTGAACCTCCCAAGAACTGCCTCCCCTCTCTGGCAACCATCCTGAAGCCTGTTTCATTCTCCAGCTCTGTCTTTTCTGTTTTCCATGCTTCCCTGACTTCTCACTTGCTTCCTTCCAGCTGCTGGGCTCCTTCCCCTTTTCTCTTCCTGTTTCACTTATTCTCCTTCATGTTGGGTTTTTCACTCCATGCTTCTCTCCATTCCTTTCTCCCTGGGGAACACACAGGCCCTGCCCCGGCTGTTCCGCGCTACCCATCGCTCCCCATCACCTTTCATCTCAAAACTCCTGAGGTGGTAAGTTTGGTCCTCATGCAGACCCAACAGGCTGAAAGGAAAAAAAATACCTACTTATGCAAGCTCCTATGTCCCAAGCTGAGATTTCACTGACGTGCTGACACTGTACATTTTCAGCTCAATTTTCATGGGTTTCCTAGTGAAAAAGTAAAATTGAGAGCTATCACCTGAATTTAGAACTTGGTTTATGAAAGAGTTAAACATGTGTTGGAATCACCTTGTACTTGGGGAACATACAAAGGTACTAGGCACTGTATATATCCTGCATTTTCTACACTTGGGACGTCATCTGTTTAAACATATGTACGTAACTACAAGCTCTCTTCAGCCAGTATGCTTACATTTCTCCACACCTTTTCTTGAATTTAAGCCTTGGCTGCTATTGAAAGGGAAACTTCTATTCTGAAAAGAGAAACTATACATAAAAGAGCTCCAAATAAGCAAAGAAACTTTTACAAAAAGAGAGCTTTGTAGTGATGCATTTTGTTTTAAGAATTAAAGAATTATGATTTCTATACATATCTATATGACTGCAGATAATCTTTCAAATACAATTTTTCCCTACTTTTTCCATCTATTTCTCTTAACAGAATCAATTTTTCACAGTGGAAGGTTATATTGGATAAAACAAATTTTTTGTTTATTATTTTAAACACAATAAACCGAAATCTAAAATATATTTTTCACCATCTAATACCAATAAACCACTGTGAGATATCTACTGATAAGATGCTCCTGACACTTCAGATTCTACCACAGCCTCACAATACCACCAACTCAATACCATCATTTTTTCCTCTAACTGTTGCTTCTGAACATCCATAGTTGTAATGGACCTGCTCAGTATTTTCTATCTTGACAATCACTCCTTTGACATCATGGCATGCTTCACTTCCACGTGTAATAAAGAAGGTAGATGACTCACTGTTCTGAGGAACTAACACAAGCAAAGTAGTGCCTTCGTGCTAGCGTAAATGGAAATTACCCCTAGGAAAGAGAAACCCAGTCACCTCTTAGGACTTGCTTCAGCTTCAGGGAGAGCTGGTGGCAATATTGTTCAGCTTTGCATTACCCAAGAAAGGCCAGCATGCTGACAACGTGCTTCTCATCCTAGGCATTCTCTGAGACTGGGTCTCTTCTGGGCAAGAGACACAGCCACAGCACGCAGTATTATTCCTTGCCAACTGAACTCAGAATTTGAGCTGGCCCTGGCTCCACTTTCAGGTGTGCGGAAGAGAAGGACTGCTAATGGTCTGGGCGTTCGGCTAAGACCAGGAAAACTCCACTCCAGTTGCCTGCCCTGCTGGGCTTTGTGATTTGAGCCAAATGATTTAGTCTCTGCCTCCTGCAGTTTGGCAGCATCTTATTCTTATGAATAAGATTACATATTTCAAGTCATCCCCCAACAATGTGGAGTGCTAGCGGGCGTACACAAAAGTTTGTGGTGGGTTCAGTAGGGACCACTGACAATATAATTAGCCGCTGGAAGAGCTACAGCGAAGCTGGTTGATGCCACAGATCTGACAGAGATATCTAGGTATCTCCGAAAGCACAAGAGCAAAGGAAGCAACGTGATCTTCTTCAAGGGACTGTGTGATAAGTCTGAAGGTGCAAGATCAGTTTTAGGTCCAAATATAATGCTAACTGAGGTGCCAGAGTGTGTAACCACTATCTCTAAGAGCTTCTTTTAGATCATACCACATGGGTCTGACACCTGCCATCTTCCAAAATCTTTCCCAGCATCTGAACCCTCTACAATGAACTAATGAACATTATGCACCTTAAAGGGACAATATGCACACTAAAAATCAGCAGATCAAAGTAGAATCTAGGACAATAAATAATGTTCTCCTTCTTTAAAAAAATTATTCTGGGAAACTGTATGGCTCAGGGGATTGGTATTGGGATATGGAGCCTTTCATCGCAGATCCAAACATGACCCAAGTCAGTAGTGACCAAAAAAATGGTTACCGTTTGGCAGATGCTTTGTGGCCTAGAGTATTTGAAATGAGTTGATGGTCTTAATCCAGTTCCCAGTGGACGACTATCCACATCAC
This sequence comes from Psophia crepitans, assembly GCA_013399095.1. NCBI lineage: Eukaryota > Metazoa > Chordata > Aves > Gruiformes > Psophiidae > Psophia > Psophia crepitans. The sequence goes on along the minus strand of VWZZ01006213.1, from coordinate 103,921 downwards.
AGAAACCACCACCACAATTGGCACCCTTATTGGCAGCCTTAGCAGGTTGGCCAAGGATTAAATAAGTACAGAGAGCGAGCCACCCGCTTATGCCTAGCTAGAGGTTGCCCCTCTAGGTCATGGATGAGACACAAGGATTGGGGTGGAGTGGGGACGCTCACACACCCTCTGCTTGTGCTGTACTGGTTTTGTGGGTAAGGAGAGGAATTCGTTTTCCAGGGCTGTGATTCAGGCACCCTTCATAAGCAGTATATTCGTGTGCATGTGTTTATACATGAATTTTTAAAGGAGTCAGAAACTGGGAAAATTTCAGGATTTACTCTCAAAAAATAAAGTGCCAGATTCATTTCTGGAGAATTCATCCAAGTCAGGGTAGTTATACCAGGGCTGCATTCAACAAAATGCATTAAAGTAACCTGTAAAGCAGCTCTGCTTTGAGAAACATTCCTTTTGCTGTGCTATGCTGTCAGTCATCGCCTTAATTATCTCACAAGATGTCTTAGGGTGAACACAATCCGTGCCAGCTACTGTCAGAAAGCTAAAGCTGATTTCTAATTAGGTATACAAAGGCAACTATCATGTAAGCAAAGATCTGATACACCTCACCTCAAAAACCATATCTGTGCGATATGAAGAAAAACAGAACTTCTGTTAGCACTGGAAGTGTTTTTCCTTTTCGGAGAGGTAAAATACACCGGTCCCTCTGATTCATCTTTACCCAACCAGGGAGATCTTCATCAGTGAGTTGATGGATTTTACCGTTTCTTTCCAAAAAGCAGCACTGTCCTAAGTAAATACTGTGAGACAAATCCTGCAGTTATTCAGCCCGTGTTTGAATGGAGCCAAAATTTAAACTTACTCCAAACTCGGCAGCACCAAGGCTGGCTGAGCGAAGGGCAAATACCACAAGTTTCGCACGTGGTTCCCTATGTGAAGGCACAGAGAAATCTTCCCCCCTACTCGCAGCCCAAGCAGGCAACACTGGAAGAGGAAGCGCAGCACACAGGCAGGAAAGGCTTCCCCAAAGTCACACCAAGACCTGGCAGCACTTGAAGCCACTTTTGTGCTGTTTCGTTTTATAACTCTTACAGTATTGCAGCAGGCATGACAAGCAATGACAGCTCTGCCCAAGTAAAGACATGGGGCACAAATTCCGCAAGCAGCTGGAGGACCCCTTTTCCTGTTCACCTCTGTGACAGAGCGCCTGCTGGACCTCATCACGCCAAGTCTTTAATAAGAGGGTAGGAACCCGAGCGAGTATCTGACTGGTATTTTTCACCACCAGACTGATTTAACACGTAGCTTCCATGCCTATAGTAAGACCGAAACGCAAGCCAGCCTGTGAAAGCAAGGCGTTTTCTACCTGCAAGAAGGAACTGACATTTGATCTTTGCTGCAGTACAGCCCTCAGACATTTTAGTTTTTAAAGCACTTCTTGCAAAATGGAAATCACGGGAAGCAAAAGCGGCAAACTCTTCAATGGTTCCTTGCCTGCGACACGTATGGAATGGAGTGTCTTGCCCCAGGGAGCCGTTTCCATTCAGTTTTATTTGCACCTGAATTAATGCTCAGATTACTGGGTCTTCGTGAAGGTCCAGGTTCGTAAATAAACAGAGAGCAAAGTGGTGAGAAGTAGAATCACTTCCCTGTTAGCTGCAGGAACACCACTCAGTACATTGCCTGACCCTGGATGTCCACATGCCCCTGCCTTGCCAACACATGTTAGATGTGAAGAGCACCCTAACAGAAGTACTTGACCTAAACTGAACAAATTTCCTAATTGCAGTAAGACAACACTTGAGGGTGTGGTTACCACAGAAAATCACACCCATGGACAGATTAGGAGCACCTGGCTGCACCTCATGCCTCCTAATGTCCCAGGGGCATGATTATCTCATTGGGTGCCACCTGCCAAGTCTTGTTGCTGAGGAGCTGGCTTTGGCACGCTGCGTAGTTGGGGTGGGGAGAGGAGAGGAGCACAAAGGGGCAGGCACATATGCTTGTCCCAAGTGCATTCCTTAAATTTGAGTATTTACACCGAGACGATGCCTTGGTTCTGCTCAAAAGCACACCAGCGTTTGGGTGTTACAAAGGAGCGAGTTGTCGTTTCTAAATCCTGTCCTGCACCCCTCACATCCTCAGCACAGCTTGAATTGTTTGTTACTGGTTAATGGACATCCCTGAACTTGCCACTCTCCAGCCACAGCTTTTCCAGCCCCTCAGTGCAGTCTACAAGAGACCCTGACAGACGAATGGGCCTGAAAAATTGCCCTGCTGGCAATTTTCAAAATGTTTTGCCCTTTTCTCCCAAAAGAGGACAAAGTCAAAATGAGGCACAGTCTCCATGACTTCCAAAGTGCTCTGATCATGGAAACAGCATGCCGACTTCAAAGTAGATAGCATGTGTCCAGGTGAGGTTACGCTGTGCATACTGCCTCTGCATGCAAGTCTTTCTCATGTCTCCTATTCTCTTTCATCCCCAGTTCAAGGTGTGAAACCTAACCTACGCACAGCAATTAGTGGATGATGGCCCAGCAAGAGGAGGCAGACCAAACCTCTGCCTACCAGGGCTGTTGAGCTCCTCTGGAACAACGAAGATCACGAAACACAAGACAAAGCTCTGAGCCCAGAGGTAAGTTACTCTCGGTCGAAAGGATCTGTCTGGGGAACAAACTTTCAGAGATTAGACTAATCCAGAGTCTGATGACCCTTAGGTCATAGTGCAAGAACTTCCTCTTTGATACACCTTTTACAACATAACCAGAGTGACATTAACAACAATAACCTGACCCCATCCCTCCCTTCAGAAGCACCTACCCTGGGCAGAGCTCCCCAGAGACAGAGAAGCAAGGAGAACAAAAGACTCCAGGAAGTCTACTAGGGATGTGCCAATCTAATTGTTACGGGCGGTGCTCAGACACTGTGCTGAGAGGTGCCAATAAAAGAAAACAACCAAAAACTGTGAAGCTAGATGATGTACCCTTTAGGCCATGGGAGTGGAGAAAAAGGAATTTACTATGAATCAGATGAAGCCGTATTCATTTGCACTCCCACCCTTGGCCCTTTCGATAGCATCAAAGTCCACTGGACTGGAAGCTACTCTGACAGGTTTAGCTGTAGCCCACAGCAGTAGGGAATAGATTCAAGCCCTGTCCTTTGCTCCTTGCTCACCAGTAGTGCTGTTCCCCATCCAGCAAAATCCTCCTCTCCTTAAAGGCTCAGCACAACAGGTCTGATTTAGAAATGTTCCCCTTCCTCTTCATTTCCCTTGAATTTCTCACCCCGAGTCATCGGACTACAATATAACTTTAATGCGGAAAGTTTTGTGGGTACGTTTTGTTTTCTTTTTAAGTTCAGAAAATAAAAGGTACAGCCAGAGGGGGGAAAAAAAGTGTCTCATGGTTGAGAGGACTCTTTTAACCAAGGAGTCACATGGCTCCCTGGCGAGCAGCCAAAGGAGTCATGAGAGATGCTGCCATTCCCCTCAGCACTCCTTTAACCGTGTCCTGCCTGCTACCCAGCCTGGCACCAGCCACCGGGCACCCCGAGGCCAGCAGCTCTCCTCAGCCAAGCCTTGCTCTGCCGTGCCCGTGGCAGGCTGGCTGAGTCCCGTGGAAGGAGGAGGCACTGTCAGAAATGATGCTCGTGACTTCGGTAAGCGGCGCTTTCCCCCTGCCCTCTCCCCGAGGCTACACTGGGCATGGCAGTTTCAGTAAGCGATAGCAATGCCATGTTTCAGATGAGATGCAGTCATGCCATCTCCACTGCTTGTGGTCAGAAAAGAGCTACTGAAAGTACTGACATGGCACTTACGCCGCATTTTCTGTTTTCAAAGTGCTGTGGCAGCTTTTGCTCTCCTGCCCCTCCCCAGCCTCCAAGCTGTGCCAGCGTTGTTATTGCCCTATTAAAGCTGTGGGAAACTGAGGCAGGCGGAAGTCAGGATACTGCTGTTCAGCATCTCAGGCATTGATCTGGTCTCGGAGCTTGCCTGTCTTCACTGCAGAGCAAATCCCACCATAGAAAAGTGTACTCTTTCGAGGGGCTATCCCCCTGCCCTGGCCAGGGTCCAGATGAGAGACGCACTTGAGCTTTTTTAGATGCTTTCTTGCCTTGCTGCTGGGAATGTTAGGACCGGTGCTCATCCTGCATGTCCATACAGCTCTGCTGAGCACTACATAGCAGCTGCTGCATTCCATCCCAGCAGCGAGTGAAATGATCCTTGCCCAGTTCACTTGAATACTGGGAGGATTAATTCACTTACGATCCTTGAATGAAAGAAACTATTATTAAATAGTAGTCACATTTCATAATTATGTCTCACTTCAGCCAGATTAGGGTGGTGGATATGATATCCAGTCCGAGTACTGCAGCACTTAAACAATTTTAAATTGAATACCCCTCAAACTGTTTTCCAGGCCCTACTTGCAGACAGACAGTGGTTTATATCTTTATGGCTTATGCTTACTTCCAGCTTTCAAAGCTGGGCTGCCCCGCAATGCCTTGCACATAACGAGCAAATGCCACAGTGCTTTTGAAGTGCTTCTCCCCTCAAAAAATAAATAACATTTTGTTTTTATGTCAGCTCTTACTGGCACCAGAGGCCGTAATGATTCTTTCAATAGCCTGTAGAACTGATTTTGGGTTTTGTCTGACATGGCCTCCTATTAATATTGCTTTTGCTGTACGTTCTTGGGAAATATGGCCACATTCCCTTTAAATTGCGTAATATGGCAGCCTGTGCCAAGGCTATACTCAAATGGATACTGGAAGAACAAGGCTTATGCTGGCTTTATGCTTGGGTTTCCTCTCACTTGCACCAGAGTCACTCCGTTGACTGCAGCAGAGTTGATCCTGCTTTATTAGCTTGCTGAGCTGTGGGTATAAGCCCAGGGGAGAGAAGCCTTGGGTCCTCAGGGTTGAAAAGGCAAGATAGAAGAGCACCCCTAAATGCTGCACAGATCTATAGCGATGGCCTTCCAGAAGAAAATATTTTTGAATGCCTTTGTTGTGCATTCCAGGTACATGTTGGTGGAAGATACAACTCATCAGCATTATCTTTGCATCGTAAAACTGCGACTGAAGTCCCTGGAGTTCAAGCAGTTTTGAAAGTGGTGCCACTGGTTAGCAACAGGGTGGCTCTACTTCAGATAAAAAGTTTGGGACACACAGTACAGTGACCAGTAGACTTGGTGCCACTTCACAAGGGGAAAATTCTTCTGCCACGTGTTAAACATCTGAGGCTAGCTTTTGTCCTCATTTGCACACTTGCTATACCACTGGATGTCCTTTTTTTCTTATTACTTAGGAACTCAGGGTGAAATTTGACCTTGGACAAAGAGCTGGAACAAAGACTATGTCACCATGATGATTAAGTGGGATTTTTGCATAAACGTGAATTTTATCCTTTGTGGGTTCCTGCCACGAGGGAAATGTGATCCACAAGCATAGGCTGAAAAGAAAATAAATGTTCAAAACTGTAACTACGACGTTAGTACAAACTGTATGCACTATTTAAATTATTTCCAGAAAAAGTTACAGTAACTCTCTAATTCAGCCTGTCTTCAGATTTTCTAAAGAAGGTATGATTAGCTGTAAAATAATTAATAGGTGATAATCATCTTGCTGTCAGATCCTAGTGGAAGAAAGATTTATTTTTTTTTTATGATGAGAGCAACTGTTTGGCCTTAACCATCTTAGCTTTAGAAAAGTTGCCTATACTCCATCAGAACCGAATGAGGCAGCTAACTTTCAGCTCCATCGCACTACCAAGAAAACTGCCTTTAGAAAGAAAGCCCAAGAGAAAAGCGTGGAAAAGACAACTCAATGTTTTATCTGAATGTTTGTCCTAACAACATTTAGGCAGTAACAGAAGGGAAAAGTCATAGAAATATATTGCATATAGACAGAAAAACCTACTGAGAAAATACTTTAAGTCTCTGTGTCTAGAATTTCTTCACATGTGCTCTAGTTGAAGTCTTTGCAATGCTCTTTATGCATGTGGTGCAGCAAAAGCAAATACATAATAGGACTTGTCTTGAAATAGCCAGCAAGTCCTATGCAGCTATCCACAATGGAGGAAAAATGTATTCTTTTACAATTGGGAGAGGATTGAAGGGAGAGTAAAAGAAAAGGAGAAGGTGCTAATAACTCTTAAAGAACTGAACAGGAACCTGCCTTTCTTGGCTTTTCTTCCAGAGCACTCCTGTGCCAGAGCTCCTGGTCTTTCTTAGCCTCCCAAGGAATTCTGGGCTTGTAAACTTGCAGCTTTCAGCAAAGAGTTTGTTCAGCTCATTGCCAGGGTATTTGCATGTGCGCAGCACAATGTCATGACTCAAAAGTCATGGAGATTTTGCTTTCATGCAAAGATATTTTGGTCATGGCTCCCATGACTAGAGGCCTGGCTGGTTCCCATACAACTCTTCCATGTAGAACTATAACACTCTATAAATTATACACCTGGGGCAGGTTGGGGTAATGCTGTACAGAAGGGCAGCAAAGCATCAAGAAGGAAAGAACAAAAATTATGAGAAAAATCAAGCAGACTGGTGGGCCTGACATTGAAAAAAAGCCACCTGGCCTGTAGTTAGCAGGTAGCGGTGGTTTGTTGCCAGCAAGCATGACTAGATGATCTCCAGAGGTCCCTTCCAACCCCTACCACTCTGTGAATATGTGAGTAAAACACTAGTGAGAGTCCACTGACAGTCAATTGACGTGCAAAGGTGATGGGCTGAAGAAATCGGGCTTGCAACATTAACCAGTTCTGTAACACATGATGTCAGCACATCTGCAGAACTTCTTTGATCTATAGCCGGCCTCAGCTTTCTGTTGCTTGTGGTGACTTGGTAGGACTTGAGGTTTGAACTGTATATTGGGGCTTAGGAGTCTCCCTGACAGTATTTCAGTCCAAATTACGCAGTCCCATGCACTGAGGAAACACTTGGTACTGTTCTGCCTTTAGCACACCATATTGCCAGGTATACATGGTGCATTTTGTCCATTGCATAAAATGTGTTTGTCAGTCTAACTGTGTAATTGCAGCTCACTTTCTTCAGCTCTTTATCACCTCCTTTGAAAGACTGTCTTCTGAGGGATCAGCCTTGTTCTTTGTTTAATAGGTGAGCATATCTGCATTTAATCTTACCTGATCATCTGAATATTTCATGTTGCTTTATACCCACTTGTTATGTTAGTAATGCAACATATGTAATCATTCCACGCTGTCATCCTACAAAATCTGGATGCTGCCACCTTTCTTTATAATTACTTAAGTCATTACTTTTTCCCAATTTTAAGGTGTGCTAGATATCTGATTCCCAGAACCTGCTTACCACAAAGGATTGAGAGAGGTGCCTACTTCCAAATGCATTTGGATTCAAGGATACTCAGAACTTGAGCACTTGGCCTAGACCATGGCAGGGAGAGGGGTGGCCAGACACTGATTTACCAAAGCTCTGTGGTTTTAGACAGGGAATTTTAGTCTGTGTCTCTCAGAGAAATAGTGGAATTTATCTTCTAGAGCTACCAAGAAATCATATGGCATTCACTCTCCCATCCTTGTGCCAGAGCTTCAACACATGGAAACAACCTGTGTCAGGCAGATAAGCCAAGTTCACCGTGACTATGGCAGCCCAGAATGCAAATACTCTTTTTCTTGTTTCTGCTGAGCAAAAGCATTAGCTTCAGGTGCTCCTGAAAATAGTCAGTATCCTTTGGAGGTTCACCTCTTCCATCTCTAAGCCCAGACATCTGTGGGGGACACTAAAGTTGAAGTCCTATTCCAAATCCTCTTATAGATTACTCTTATTACAGTACCATACAGAAGGAGTATCTAATGATCTCAACAGAGCTCTCCTCAGGCACAGGACACTGCACAAATAGACACCCCAAGAGAAAGCTTGCCTTGAAGAGTACACAGTCTCACTTATAAGATGCACAAGATGCAAAGTCAGGGAAATGACAGATTTACACTGCAGTCCAGTGCCTGAGGCAGGGACAATCCTTTCCCGTAACAGCCAGTTTTATCAGAGGTCAATACAGCCCTGATCTAACCAGGATGGGAAGAGTGGGCCAGACTGTGTAGCACTCACTGCATCAGCTGATGTGGGAGCATCAGTCACTCTGGTTGACACTAACGGTGAAGTCATGCCCGCCATCCCCCTGAAGGCTCTACACCAGAGAGCAAGCTGGCTGTCCTCTGCTAGTGTAGCTCCTTCCTGCACTGCACAGGTTAAGAGACAAGCTTCAGGGACTGTCTCCAGCAGTCCTAATCTTTAGGGATTAGGCATGAATACTTTCCTGTAGGTATATGAAAAATACACGTTCCTTCTAACCCGCTTCACATGAGCGTGGAGAAGCCCTGTTGTGAAGGATGTGGAATTGCAAGGACGTGAGAGCATGAAGAGAACAGATATAAAACAGGCAGAGGGTTTTTCTCCCTCTACATTTCCTAACCAGCCAGTTATATCTACTCACTAATATAAATCATTTGCTCTATTGTGATGTTAGAATACATAGCCACTTTGAAGATTTATGCTGCTATTACTACATACACACACTCTCTTTTACAAGTTATTCCCAATCGCTTTATAGCAAATAACTGAATTAACTCTGTAGCAGCAGATAATCCCCAAAATAAGCTTCTTAAGAACCAACTCTCATGTTGCTGGTGAATGCATCCAAGCCTAAAGAAGATGAACAGTGAAAGGAGTACACAAATGGAAACTTAGTCTAGCACCATCGTCTTTAGAAGAAGCTAAATATGTATATGTGTACAGACACATGCGCACTCAAACACGCACTGCAAGAAATGGTGCCAGAAAGTATTACATATAATCCTGGTTTTTAGACATTTATACTAATTACATTGATATTATTAAATGTCGGTTTTATACTTTAAATATGTAATTGGATTACCAAAATATGTCCAGAGCATTAAAATGCATCAATCATCCTAATACCAGCTATTCTAGCTGCAGTCAGTTTTCTTTTTCAGAAAGTCAGACACTAATTGTTTCTGGTTGTAAAAAATGTTTACAGTGCCTCAGCAGACCAAAGGTTAGTAGGCAAGCACGGCGAAGAAGATTACTTTGTCAGATGGCATACTTACAATATAGAAATCAATTTAATAAAGGAGCTGTTTCTTTAAACTGATTTTGAAGGTACTCCACTATAACTTAACTTTCTTCCCAGCTAGTGCAAACAAAACTCTGAGGCCCCAGCGCCTTTTTCATTTTGAAAAAGAAATTTAATTTCATTATTGCCCTTCTTCATTCTGAAAATCCGATTTCCTCACGATGGGATTTTTGCTTTACAGCTTCTCTAGCAGAATAATGGAGCTGCATCGTGCCCGCTCCAGCCCTGCCCCGACTCACACGCACCCAGAGAGACAGAGCACGGACACCCTTGCGCTCGGTTTGCTACTCCACTACGTACTGCCCTTGGTAGGTTCGCCTTTATCCCGGAAGGACCAGCAACTCGGAGGCCGAGGAGTTGTTTCCATAGCCAAAAGATGATAGAGATCTCGGGCAGAATTAACATAACCATTGACAGTCCATGAGAGCTCACTAAATAGCAGCTTGGGAAGCGTCCTCCCCTCCAGAGAGCGAGGGTAGCAGAGACAGACACCAGAAGATAATGCTCGAACAGGCTCTACTATGCTTTAATCTTCAAGAGCTACCATTAGTAAGCCAGAGAAGTATATTTACCCACAAGATAAACACCACAAGTTCGCTAGGCTACTATCCATTAAGCACTGAAATAACTCTTCTTTCTTTTAACTTTCGAACGGGAGCAAGGCGAAGCATCGCAGCATGCCCGGCTCTCCCCGCCGCC